>PVHT021183598.1:952361-982653 GCA_004024745.2 Catagonus wagneri
TGCGGCCATAAAACGACAAAAGGCAAAAAAAAAAAAAAAAAAAAAAAACTGTACTTCATTAAAGTCCGAATGCATATTAAACAGAGTACAACTGACTATTTAAGTGTGGAATAATATAATCCCATATACCATATTTAAAGATAAGGAATCTCATCTGCTTGACTACACAGAAGCCTTATTGATAATACTGGTTGAAGTACATTAATATCTAGATATTGACAAAATCTTGGTAAATTAGTAACAACAGAATATGTCTATGCACAATCGAGTTTTAGTTCGAGTGACCCGCTCATCTTCTCAGCTCTGGCTGGAGCAAGCACTGAAAGTCTTTTCCAAATCACCCAAATAAGATTGAGCCATGCCTCCCCTGAGCTACCACTGTAGTTAGACCAGTGGTCCTCAACCTTTGTCTCCAGAGAAGTGCCTAAAATCTCAATGCCTACAACACACACCAGGCCAACTAAATCAGAACCTTTAGGGGTGGGAGGCAGGGGTCAGCCTTTTAAAAGTGTCTATTGAGATATAATTCACATACCATAAAATGTATCCACTTAAAGTGTGAAACTGAATGGCTTTTCGTATGTTTACAAGGTTGTGCAACTACCACCACTATCAGATTCTAGAACATTTTTGTCACACCAAGAAGAAAACTCATATCCATTACAAGTCGTTCCCCATTCCCTCTCATCCTCTCATCCTCCACCCCAAACTTCCAGCCTCTGGCTATCACCAATCCATTTTGTCTCTATGCATCTGCTTATTCTGCATGTTTCATATAAATGACATCATTGTAATATATGGCTTCTTTCAGGCATCAGTATTTTTTAAATCTCTCTGGAAGACTCCGATGAAGCCAAGGATGATGATATGGACCTTGAATATGGCATTTTTTACCCCCTATTTCCAGTTTTCTTGACATGTATCTTTCCTTACTAGTCTATGAGCTCCTTGAAGGCAGGGACCATGTCATATCTTTGTTGTACTCTAAACACCTAGTCCAGTATATGGCCCATAGTGTTAATTCAATAATTACTTTGTAAAAGGATGAATAAACAAATACACACCACCCTATTACAAAAATTCCATTTACGCAGTTATTTATTTGTTACAAATTTTATTCATTGTGAAACGACAAGTATTGAATTATTACAGACTCCTGGTATGGCCTTATGCAAGGCTTCCTATATGGCAGGCACCATTCCAGGAATGATGGATGTAGGTGTAGGAACAGAACAGAGAAATTTCCTATCTTCATGGGAATCAAACTCTGGTGGGGGAGTCAGATAAGTAATAAGTAAAAAACTTAAGACAGTTTCAAATGTAATAGGTGTTAAAAGACAATAGAATTGAGTGATGAAAGGTACATGACCTGCGGAGAAGAAAAGGAGGGCTGTTTTAGACATCTGGACCAGGAGGACCTAGGCCCTCAGATTGATTTCATATGCACAAATCGGCTCCAAATCAAACTGTTAGACAGAATGTACCAAGAACAGAGAAAATTGTTAATCAGCAATTAAAAAATAATTAAGATAATTTTAAAAAATTACACTGTGTTCAACAGAAACAGCATAATGTCGGGAAAGAACATGGGCCCAGGAATCCAAGCCAGTTAGTTTTATTCTGAAGTGTGTCATTGCCACGGGCAGTAGAGATCCAATGCTTGACGCCCTGCTTGAGCCTAAAGGCCATGACAAGGTCAATAATAAGGGAAAATCTACATTCTCACAGAATCCAGGGGAGGGAAGAAACCATCCAAGTGACAAAGACTGCATGATTCCTGCACCAGTATCCTAGAATCCTACCTGTTACCTAGCGATACTATGGATGAAATATTGGAAACCCTGGCCACTGATATCAGAAAAGAAAAGGAAATAAAAGTTATTCAAATTTCGCGTTCCCATCGTGGCTCAGTGGTTAACGAATCCGACTTTATCCAGGGATAAAGTTAACCAAGGAAATGATATATACAGAAATATGTTATGGTTTTATACATTAATAATGCAATAGAGAAAACTTTTTTAAAATCCCATTTAAAATCATGTCAAAAAATAAAATATCCAGGGATAAAGTTAACCAAGGAAATGAATGACTTACACCCTGAAAACTATAAAACACTGATGAAGGAAACTGAACATGACACAAAGAAATGGAAAGATACCCAAGATGCTCTTGAATTGGAAGAATTAATATTGTTAAAAAATGGCCATACAACCCAAAGCAATCTATAGATTTAATGCAGTCCCTATCAAAATACCCATGACATTTTTCACAGAACTAGAACAAAGAATCCTAAAATTCATATGGAACCACAAAAGATCCCAAATAGCGAAAACAATCTTGAGAAAGAAGAACAAAGCTGGAGGTAAACACTCCCCATCTTCAGACTATACTATAAAGCTACAAAAGCGCATGGCACTGGCACAAAAACAGACACATAGATCAATGGCTTTTTCATTTCTTTAAATGCACTCCAGTCTCTCCTGTTACAATTAATGCTGCCAGGACCCCAAATGTCTCTTCTATATCACTGGAATTTTCAGCATGAGAAAGAAGAGATACAGAATATGAATGGAACTAGCTGAAAATCTCATAGGTGAATGTGAGGGTGCAAAGTTTCTATTCTCCAAACTGAAGAAAGGAAAAGATGGGCCTTTCCCTTACTCGTAGCTCAAGCAGGGAATAGGAACCACTGGAAACAGTTTTAATCTACTGATACCAATGAAAACAGTGGCGAAGTTAGGAGGTGAAGCTGGCTAGATTAGTATTGTCCTTGGTTTCCTCTGGATTTTCCCATGAGTCAGTGGTACTGAAAGTGCAGCCTTCCAAGTTCGCCTATGTAAAAGAGATCCTGATATAATGCAGAACTCCCACACAGAACATGGAAGTAAATAACTAAGTAATTGCCACCAAGCTCTTTGTTTCCCCCAGCTGTACTGAGATATAAGTGACATATTATGTAAGTTTAACATGTAAAATGTAATGATTTGATACACACATATATATATTGTGAAATGATTACACAATAAGGTTAGTTCACAAATCCATCACCTCAGAGTTAACATTTTGGCGGGGGGGGATAAAGTGAGACCTACTCTCAGCAACTTTCAATTATACAGTACAGCATTATTACCTAAGGTCATCATGCTGTGCTTTAGACCCCCAGAATTTATTCAGCTTACAAGTAGAAGTTTGTACCCTTTGATCACCTTCACCCATTTCCCCCACACTCCACCCCTAGTAACTACTCATCTACTCTGTTTCTATGTTTTTTTTTTTTTTTAGTTTCCATATATAAGTGATATCATACACTATTTACATTTCTCCATCTGGTTTATTTCACTTAGCATAATGTCCTCCAGGTCCATTCATGTGGTTACAAAGGGCTGGATTTCCTTCTTTTCTATGGCTGAATAGCATTCCCTTGTGTTTATATATCACATTCTTTTTTATATAACTTTACTGAGGTATAATTGGGAACAACTGACAAATATAATTGTATATATTTAAAGCCTAAAACTTGATTTCATATACATATATATTGTGGAATGATTACTAAGATCAAGGTAATGAGCACATCTGACAGCTCACATAGTTAAGTCTTTTTCTGTGTGTGTGATAAGAATGCTTAAGGCTACTTCCAGTAACTTTCAAGGATACAAGACCATATTATTAACTATTAACTAGAGTCATCACACTGTATATTAGAGCCTTAAACTTATTTTTCTTATAACCGTAAATTTGTTATAAGAATAACAAATTTGACACTCTGACCTACACTGCCCCACTTTCCCCTCCTCTCAGCCCTTAGAAATCAACATTCTTTCCTGCTTCTATGAAACTGACTTTTTTTTAAATTGCACATAAAAGTAACACCATACAGTATTTGTATTTCCCTTTCTGGCTTATTTCATTTAGCATAACATTCTCCAGTTTCTTCAATATTGTTGAAAATGGCATAAGCAGGATTTACTTTTTAATGGCTGAATATATATATATAAATGTATTTGTAATATATATTACTATATATACACACATACATTTTATGAATTTGTATGTATATATGTGTATATATGTACATACACTTTGTCCATTCATCTGCCGATGGACACTTAGGTTGTTTCCTTATCTTGGTTGCTGTAAACAATGGGGCAATAAAAATGAGGGTATAGATTCTCTTGTAGGTATATTCCACTTCCTTGGCGAAATATCCACAAGTGGGATTGCTGTATCATATGGCAGTTCTATTTTTAATTTTTTGAGGCAACTCCATACTGTTTTCCATAGTGGCTGAAGCAATTTACAATCCTATCAGCAGTCCACAAGAGCCCCCGTTTCCTCCACACCCTCACTAGCATTTATAATCTCTTTTTGATGACAGCCATTCTAACAGACGTGAGGTATCTGTTACTGTGGTTTTGACCTGCATTTGCCTGATGATGAGTTACGAGGTGCATCTTTTCTTGTACCTGTTGGCCATGTGTATGCCTCCTTTGGGAAGATGCCAATTTAAGCCCTCTGGCCAGTTTTTCAATTAGATTATTATTATTTTTCTATTAAATTGTATGACTTCCTTTTATATTTCGGATATTAACCCTTATAAGATAAACAATTTGCAAATATTTTCCCCCATTCCATAGGTTGCCTTTCTTTTCGTTGATCATTTCTTTTGCTGTGCAGAAACAGTTTTTAGTTTGATATAGTCCCACTTGATAATTTTTGGTTTTGTTGTTGTGCTTCTGTTGTCATAGTCAAAAAATCATTGCCAAGACTGATGTCAAGGAGCTTTTTCCCTATGTTTTCTTCTAGGAGCTTTATGGTTTTAGGTCTTACATTTAAGTCTTTAATCTAAATTATGTTAAATTTTTGAATGGCCTAAGACAGAGGTCCAATTTTATTCTTTTGCATGTGGATATCCAGTTTTCCTTACATCATTTATTTAAGAGATTATTTTTTCCCTTTTGCATATTCTTGACTCCCCTGTCAAACCCAAGTTGACTATATAATGTGTGGGTTTATTTATGGGCTCTCAATTCTGTTCCATTGATCTATGTGTCTTTTTTTTTTCACACGAAGTTCTCTGTACTCAAAGTGTTTAAAAACATAAAGTCTCATATAAATGTCAAATGATTTGTGGTACTGGGAAACATATCATGTTTTACAGACTGCATGTGCTCCAATTCATTCAGGTTTTCTATTTTCTATTACACTCAAGTCTGATCTTTGATCTTCTATTCATTTACTCTTGGACTAATTTTGAGATTTGTATTAATAGTTACTTAATTGTCTCTCTTCAGAGGTTATTTTACTTTTTTTTACCTTGGGCACCAGTTAGGAAGGTGAAAGATGTACTGAAAGAAGAAGGGAACCAAGTGAGAGAGAGGTAGAGGGAGCGGGAGAGACTGATTAGTGACCAGAGGATACAACACACAGCAGGAGAATATGGTGCGAAAACCCTGGAATTTTACTGTGGCTTAGATAAAGGCAAGGACACTAAAGGGGAAGAATCACCCCATGTCCACATAGTCAATTCTTATTTCATTTCTTCAAGAACGTTTTGAAAAACTCTCAAGATATATGGTATCCAAAATGTAACCACAATACCAAAAGGATCAAAAATATTGTGACAAGTTCAGGCTAAGTATTAAATTACATTCATTTTACTCAACTAAAAGGCCTATTAATAACTATAATTTGCTTAGCTAGCCTTTCTATCAAGCTCAACATCCCTGCCTAAAATTTAAAGTCTCCTTTGTTTTTTTTTTAAAGCAAATATTTCCTACATTGGCAGGAATATAACCTCCTGTAAGGAACATAATCTACTCTAATATGTGTATACATTTTCCCTCCGTGGGCCTCAAACCTTAATTTATTAATATATCGAGTCATTAGAAACATGACTGATTGGCTTAAACAATTAAGAAAATACAGGAGGGAACAATTTTTTCTGATAGAGAATGGACTAGAAAATTCAATAGGTTGTTTCCATTTCCAAGTCAATGGAACATTTACAAGTGACAAACATTTGCAGTAATACATAAACTATGACTAAATTAATTATGAATAGTTAAACCTTTATTTATAGCTGTTGTCAGCCCCACCTTTCTTAGGAGAATCCTTAATCACCCACATTATAAACTGCCAACCTGTCTGATTTCTGCCCAGAAAGCCATTGTTCACTGGTGAAAATGTGAAAGAGAAAATGTCAAGCAATTGAAACAGAACACCCTGATGAGGCTCGCCTCCTCAAAGTAAACCTTCCACAGCTACAGATCAGCTTCCCATTGGATGAGAAAGCTACTAGATTCTTTTTCAAATCCCAAAGAAATGCTGCAAATTGGACCAGGACCAAGACTTTTTGCGTCCGTATCCCCAGGGCCCAGCACAGGGCCTGGCACGAGGCAGACATTATGTAACTGGCTGTGAATGGTGCCACATGATGTCACCATCTCTCCCCAGCATCCACAGGATGACTATCGCTGCATCAGAAAGGACATGTAACAGAAATGCATTCCAGGAGCTTCTGTTGTGGCTCAGCAGATTAAGAATCCGACATAATGTCCATGAGGATGCCTCACTAAGTGGGTTAAAGGATCCGCTGTTGCTGCGAACTGCAGTGTAGGTCACAGACACAGCTTGGATCCGGTGTGGCTGTGGCATAGGCTGGCAGCTGCAGCTCCCATTTGACCCCTAGCCTGGGAACTTCCATATGCTGCAGACACAGCCATAAAAATATTTAAAAATAAATAAAAAATACATCCCACCAAGCTAGTAAAATATTGTCCACAGATCCAGTATCTTGGAATACAAATGCATAGCAAGTTCTGAAAACCACTACCCAAGGATGTTATTCAACTTTTTGTTGTTTTTGTCTCACAACGTGATGCACAGGACATTCCCTGTATCAGAATCACCTGGTCCAGTCACTTAATTGTACTGAAACAGAGACTGTATCACAAAACCTAGGCTGCAATATATTGGACCTATACTACAGTTCACTAGTGTCTTTACATACTTAACAGAAAGTATTAACATGTCTAAGAATATACTTATTCAACAGAACCACCCAGACAGATGAACATAAAGCCACAACAGAGCCTCTTCATTGTACTTTTGTCAATGGAGACGTGCAGCAGAGTATATATAACGTGATCTCATTGATTCAATTTTCACTGTACTTTTAATGTGTTTACTGGCTGAAAGGAACACTATAATAGGACTATAGCTTTAAAATCCCATACATTAACTCATGCAATCTAAAGATAACAACATTGAACAGTTCTGAGTCTCTTCATCATGCCAATAACAGTGACATGTTTTTAAAAGGCTTTGAAAGAATGCATATAAGTTTTGTTAGCCTAGCTCCCCAGGATGTTCAAAAAACAACCAAAAGGAAAACAACATTAATTTCCACTTGCTTGGCATAAATATGTATTCACCTCGGTGGAGTTCTTTACTGTAGGGCAATTCCATAGCATTTTAGTCTTTGGGTGTCAAATCAGTTCCCAAGGTTACATAATTTCTGTTCCTCTCGTTTGAGAGATGGCATTCTAGCCTAGGTCAAAGTCCATCCATTCCACGGCCCAGCAAGGATATTTTCAGGAGAGCATAGGAACAAAGCCATTTATTTTTATATCCTTCTTTGAAGAGCATCTCCTCTGTGCTAGAAGCCAGAGTTTTAAAAATGAAGCAAATGAGGTTCCTGCTCTTGAGGGGCAATGCCTAACCCTATTTCGAGTTGCTACCTTGACTCACTGAGGTATGCAAATCCATAACTTGCAACGAGCTTAAAAATAGCAAGTATAATAATACATTACACTATGACTTCATGAGCATTAGTCAAGAAGGCAACCTAAAAGTCTGGTCTCATAAACAGTGGTAAATAAACACTGTTTTTGGTATCAAAAACAGTGGAAAATACTGAATTCTAAGAGTGTTACCACCTCTGTAATCTTCTTCTGCATGTGAAAATAGAGTTAATACCTTTAATGATAATCTTATAGTAATAATTTAAAAAATTTTTAAAAATTGTAACAATGTTTTCTTCTAAATAGTTTGAGGGTTAACAACATTGATTCTGGAACATACTGCCTGGGTTCAAATCCTAGCTCTAAAGTTAACTAACTGTATGGTCATGGTCAAGTTTCTCAACTCCACAATACTTGCATTCCTTCACTGGAAAAACGAGGATAATAAGACATATATACCTCAGAGGGTTACATGAGAATTAAGAGTTAAATACGCGAAAAGCATTTAGAACAGTGCTAGGCATGGGGTAAATGCTGCATGCGATCTGGATTATAATCTTTAGGAACATGTGCTCCCTTTCTCATCACCATTTTGATCTTCAGTTAATAACTACCCTTTCTGTCCATGGGATCATCCATCACTCATTCATGCACTCCATAAATGTTTTCTTCAGCACTCAGCATACCCTAAGAACTGTACTAGAAGCTAGGATTTCAAAGTCAAAGCCTACAAGGTCCCTGTTCCTAATAATTATCCTAACTTTGACTCAGATATGCAAACCCATGCACCCCAATGCAATGGGGCAAGTGTTAATATATCAGCACAAACAGCATGACTTGGTATCCATAATTCTTCATCTCTGACACTCACTGGCTTTCTGTCGATCTCCATCTTTCTACATCCAACAAATATTCATTCAACAAAATGTCTCAAGTCACTATTTTATTTTTAGTAAACACTGTTTTAAGCATTTGGGATATACCAATGGGCAAGATGAAAAGAAAAAAATCGCTGTCCATGGATCTTACACTTTAATGAGAGGTAGAAAACAGACAATAAATAATCAAGTTAATTCCATACATGAAAATGTGGAGTTCCCATTGTGGCTCAGTGGGTTAAGGACCTGATGTTGTCTCTGTGACTATGCAGGTTCAATCCCTGGCCTTGCTCAGTGGGTTAAGGATCCAGCATTGCCACAAGCTGCAGCATAGGATGCAGATGTGGCTCATATCCAGTGTTGCCTTGGCTGTGGTGTAGACCACAGCTGCAGCTGTGATTTCACCCCTGGCCCGGGAACTTCCATATGGTCCAGGTGTGGCTGTAAAAAAAATAACGTTATTAAGTATTAGGAGAAAAATAGAGCATAGTAAGAGGCCTGGTTGGATGTGGATGACATTATAAATAGGGTGACTATGGCGGACCTCACTGAGATGGTAAAATGGGAACAAATAGTTGAAAGATCTGCAGAGGTGACTCTGATGACATGAGGGTAAACGATGTAAGTGGTCTAGGCAGGGGGACCAGCCAGGTAAGCTTGGTGGGCAGCAAAGATTGAGTGGTAAGAATAGTGGAGGAGGGGCCAATAGGAGAGACGGTCTGAGAGTAACCGGGTGGCTGGACCATATTAGGCCTCAGTGGCCATCATGGTGACTTTTACTCTGAGTGCCTTGAGGCATCACAGGAGGATCTGGAACAGAAGAGGGTCAGATTCACATTTTATTAGGATAGCTGGCTGCAGTGAGAGGAATAAAGGATAGAAGAGGAGCGGGTAGAAGGGTAGGAGGTTATTTCAGCAATGTATGATTTTCCCCCCCATTGGCTAATATTTTTTAAAGACTTTCCATCTATTCTCATGAGAAAGATTATGTGCTTTTTAAAATTTCTTTTTCATGCTGTCCGGGGTTAGTTGTTTTGTTTGTTTGTTTGTTTCGTTGGTTGGTTGATTTTTTGGCTGTGCCCATGGGGCATGCGGAAGTTCTTGGGGCAGGGATCAAACCTGTGCCACAGCAGTGACAGTGCATTGCACATCCTTAACCTGCTGAGCTGATGGTAGTGGTGGTGAAAGATGATGGTGGCTCAGACCAGGCTGGCGGAAATGGAAGGTGGTGAAATGGTTAGATTGGGGAATATGTTTTGAAGGTTCAGCAAAATTGAACTTGCCGATGGCCTGGATGTTAGATGTGAGAGTTGAGGTAACACAGGTGACTCCAGAGGTTTGGTATGATCAACTGTAAGAATGACCCATCAGGGGCAGGTGGTGGGAAAGACTGTCATTACGGTTTGGGACCTGATAAATTTGAAACGTCTCCTAGCAATCCCAGTGGAGATGTGCAGTAGTCAGTTGGATAGATGAATCTAGAGTTCTAGAACAGTCCACACTACAGGATACATTAGTACAAAGACAGCATTTAAACCCATGGAATCATCAAGGACTAAGGTAGACAGAGAAGACATTCAACTCCTATCATTTCTTCCACATTCACTGTGAAGGGAAAGTAGCCACAGTCCTATTTCAAATTTATGGACATATTTAGTAATAAGGTAGGAATATGAAAAAAAAAAAGCACTTAGTTTATGATAAAAAAAAAAAGCTGATCTCAGGGACTTGACTCATATTCAAAAGCAAATCCTTTCAACTCTCTGGGTATTAGTTTATTTATATGTGAAAATGGGCCTACCCTGCTGTCTATGTCACACACTGCTGGAAGGCTTAAGGGAGATTGTGGGTAGTCAAAGGTTTGAGAAAGTGAAAAGCACTGCCCAGAAGTACAGAATATCCTTACCTATGATGCCCAGGCTGCAGAGTAAGCACCTGTCTTGGCCTGTGCAGCTCTGCCTTGTGCCACTTTAAGGCATAAGGCTGGTCTCTCAATGTCTCTGAAAAGTCATAGGAGACCTGTGTTTTAATTAAGGGACTTGTGTGCCCAAGGATGCTTGTGGAGTCAGGGAGAATGTGGCCAACCTGCTCTTGGTTCTTGCTTGCCACTTCCTCCCTTCCTATTATCTGGAGACTGCACTCAAGATAAGTCACAGTGGGAAACTGACCACCAAACCAGAGGACCTGCACTGGAGCAAATGAGGGCCGGCACAAGTTGAAAGGAGGGAAATGGCGTTTCCCTCATTTACCAATGAGGACACTGTGGCTCCGAGAGCTGAACTGACATGCTTGTGGTCACAAGGCAGTTAAGTGACAAAGCCTTAATGTTTGCTTGCCATCTTATAGATAAAGGGCTTGCAGTTTTGGCCCAGAGGGAACACCTTATGCCCTTGAATTTGGGCAACAGCTGGCCGTGTATCTCTGAGCATTCGCCGGAAAATGCACACAAATCCGCAGGAAGCTGATTCACTGGCAAGAAAGAGTAAGGATTTTCAGTCTTAGAAATAGCTAGGTCTATGCTCCAAGAGTTTCTTTCTTGGTTTTTGGTTGTTGGGTGTGGAGCAGGGTGGGGTGGGGGTGAGGGGCAGCATGGCTACTCAACCCACAGAACGAAGCTTCAGGGATGGGACGTTGCCTATCTCTGAACCAGAGACCAACAGAAATAACTGCCTTTGGGGCTGAGATGTCATACCGAGATTTCAGATGAAAGCACAGGCCAGGAAGTGGCTTCTGAAGCAATAGAAAGTAAGTCTATAAAGTCAGCTTGCAGCCTTTCCTGAGTGTGTGTGTATGTGTATATGTGTGTGTGCGTGTGCACGGGCACGTGTGCGCATGCACAAGAGCGCACACATGCTCGGGAAAGTAGGGAAGGGTTGCATTAACTGGATCTATAAGTAGATTTACTCTACCTAGAAGTAAAAGATTTTTCCCTCTTTCATTTACCACACCTTTTCCAATTTGATGTGACCTTAAAAATTATAGCAGCACATTTTCTCCTGATTACTAAGTTAAATTTCCAAGATGCGGTGGGTGAGTTTGTCAAAAGTTGCAGCAAATTCCATGAGCTTATGATCCACCGTGGATACTACTGCAGTAGTAGGCTTGAAAAGCAATAGAAAGCTTGTTGTGCTTTTGTCTTCTTTAAAGTCGTTTCAGACAGGCGAGACACCCTACACAGCCACAGCCGATGAGATGGCCTCCAGCATAAACTAATCAGCAATGTCTAGAGGGGGGATTGGCCTGGTACTTTTCATATAAGTAGCTGATGAAATTACCTGAATTACAGGAAAGGGATAATACAAATGAGTTTGTTCTCCTTTGCCAGGGGAAGCACCTGATGAAACAGAACCCACCCCGTTTCCTACCTGAGGACCTTGCACTCATAATATTATTTTGCAGCATTCGAACGTAAAAGCTGGTTGTAAAGTCATGGAGTTGTAGATATTTTTAAAAGGCATTAAAGATAGATAATAACAATAAATTGCAGAGTTGAGAGTGGTTTGAATCTTTACTCAATTGTAATCTGTATGATTAGAGGAAGATGAGTAGCATTGCAGATCTAGACACCTAAGCTTGACTCCTGATTCTGCCCTTTCTTTGCTGTGTGACCTTGAGCAAGTGGCTTAATCTCTCTGAACTTTAGTTTACTTCTCTTGAAAGGGGAAGTGGCCTACTTGATAAGGTTGTGGTGAGGATTCCAGGAGAACACATCCTCTGAGACCATAATCCATGTGCCTGGATTATTACTGGTAGCTGTCATTAACATCCTCACTGCTATTCTTTTTATTTTTATTTTTTTTTTTGTCTTTTTAGGGCCGCAACTGCGGCACATGGAGGTTCCCAGGCTAGGAGTCTAATTGGAGCTGTTGCTGCCAGCCTGCGCCACAGCCACAGCAATGCCAGATTTGAGCCGTGTCTGCGACCTACACCACAGCTCATGGCAATGCCGGATCCTTAACCCACTGAGTGAGGCCAGAGATCGAACCAGCAACCTCATGGCTCCTAGTCGGATTCGTTCCCACTGTACCACGACGGGAACTCCAGCCAGAGTTCAACCCAGTAACCCTGTCAGTTTTAAAATGCTTACTTATGTCATGAAATATTATAAAGCAAATATTTACAACCTCCTGACTGGTGTTTCTATTCCATTCCTATCCAACTCCCATTCTTCTTTTCTTTCTTTTTTTTTGGGGGGGTGGCACACCCACGGCATATGGAGATTCCTAGGCTAGGGGTCGAATTGGAGCTACAGCTGCCGGCCTACACCACAGCCACAGTAACGCCGGATCTGAGCAGCATCTGCAACCTACACCACAGTACAGGGCAATGCCAGATCCTTAACCCACTGAGCAAGGCCAGGAGTTGAACCCACAACCTCATGGTTCTTAGTCGGATTTGTTTCTGCTACACCACGATGGGAACTCCTGACTCTTATTATTCTAAATACAGAAGCCATAGTGATCTTGTAAGAAGTCTTCTGCTCAAAATCCTGCCATGCTGCCCATATCATGAAAATGAAAGTCCAAATCCTTATAAGGCTCTCTAAGGTCCTTCACTAGCCTGACCGCGACTCTCCTCTCTCTCAGTCCCACAATCTCCTCCAGGTGACTCTCCAAACAGGCTAGCATAATCCTGCCCCCGGACCTTTGCACTTGCTGCTCCATTTGCCTGGAATACTCTTTTCCCAAAGAGCCCCTTGGTTTGCTCTTTTGTTTCCCTGAGGGTCCTGCTCAAATATCACACTATTTGTGATGTCTTCCCTAGCCACCCCCTGAAAAGAGCATCTTCCATACAGCCTTCTCTAGCCTCCTGCTTGCATTTACTTATCTCCAGTGTAATTTATCATTTGACACACTATCCAGTGTTTTTGCTTATTTTTTTCTTGCCTTCCCCACCAGCAAATATAAACCCCCTGAGGACAGGCACTTTTGTCTTTGCTCATTGTTCTCTCCTGAGTGTCTGGAACAGTGCCCAGCCTACAGTAGGGGTATAATATTCATTTGCTGAATGAATGATCAGCAAAAGAACTAAAAAAATTACTTACATTACCTTTCAGGACAGTAAAAAGGTAATAATTAATAATGTGAAACTGGCATCTCAGAAATGAATCTGATAGGTACTAAAAGCAATTGACTGACCAAGCAGGGATAACTCGGTGAGTATTCATGTATCGCTGATTCAAATGGCATGTCTGCAAATGAAGACAAGTTACAGGATAAACTAAATTGAATCCTATGAGACCCACGTCTAGGTGCAAAATCCCGACAGCTAAGCTTCTAAATTCAATGAGGAGGGAGTTGGGAAATTCAGCCAGAGGTGCTTAAGAAGAGTCTACTCAGAGCTAAGACCCAGCTTTCCAACAAAGAAGCAATACAGCCCAGCTCCTCCAAATACGGCCCGAGGACCAGCAGCCTCGGCATCACCTGGTAGCCCCTTAGAAGGGCAGAACCTTAGGCCCCTTCCCAGATCTGAAGACCCAAAGATCCATATTTGAACAGGCCACATGGGTGATATTTCTGCACGTGGAAGGTGGAGAAGGCCCAGAGGAGAGGGCAGTGGTTAAGAGTTCTCACTTGGGATCAGAATCACTGCTCCTCTAACAGACTTGCTGTTGAAACTTCGGACAGGTCATGCAAACCACCTGAACCTCAGTTTCATCATCTGTAAAATGGAGATCATAAAAGCACCCAAGTCATAAGCAAACAACAACAAAGATGACAAGGACATGTACTGTGCATGTGTCAGACAATTCTCTAAGCACTTTTCTAAGTAGTTATTTTGTTTAACCCCCACTGTCAACCTGTGAGCCCTGTGCCATTATGCTTCCCATTTTAGAGATGAAGAAAGGGAGGCTCAGATACTCTAAGTGACTGAGCTAAGGCCACTCTGCTATGAAAGCACAAGGCCAGGATTTGTTTAACTAAAGTAATGCAGGTACACACGTGACCCAGTGTCTGGCCAACAGGAAGTGATCACCAGTCGCGGCTGCCATTAAGGTCTTTTTGCTCTTGTTCAGATCAACAACATGACCTCTTCCATCAGCTTGTTCTTCCCTTCCCACCTTTTCTGCAGCCCAGCCAATGGCTCCTCATCCCCCTTTCTGCCCAAGAACAAACCACTGAACAAACTCATAGGCCTCTGTACCGGGCTGGTCTTCTCTAGAGAGCCCTAGCCCCCTGTTCCCTCTGCACCTGACCTCCCACCTCCACCTTAGCTTCCTTCCAGGCTGGGTCTCCACTGGCTGCCTTCCCCAACCTCGGGCTCACAACCCTATCAAAGTCCCTGCCACTCCACCTTCTTCAGCTTTCCTTCAGCCAGTGGAAGGGAAGCCTAGAGCACCTCCTGGATGAAGGCATGAGAAAGCCAACATCAATGCTGGTCTGCTAGTGCTGCTGGCATGATCAGATTGCATCCCTTGGTATGGTGCCATGTGCACACAGGTGCGCGTGCATGTGCGTGTGTGTGAATTTGTGTGAGAATGTGTGCATAAGCAAGCGATTGTGAGTAGGAGGGAATCTCATGAACTGTGAGTATGTGTGTGTGTGTGAGTGAGTAGATCTGAGGTAAGCCAATATACCTGATTAGAACACATACGTATATGAACATACATAACTACACACACACACACATATACCATTAAATAAGGCAATCCTTGCCTTGTCTGATTTGGGAAGTTGTTATAAGACAGGGTCAGCAAACTTCAGCTGTAAAGGGCCAGAGAGTGAATACGTTCTACAGTTATGCCATGAAATTAGCCATAGGCAATGTGTAAACAAACGAGAATGCTTGCGTGCCAATAAAACTTTATTTTCAAAAACAGGCAGTAGGTATATGCATGTGTCTGAGTGAATCACTTTGCTGTACACCTGAAACTAACACAA
This sequence comes from Catagonus wagneri, assembly GCA_004024745.2. Classification (NCBI taxonomy): domain Eukaryota; kingdom Metazoa; phylum Chordata; class Mammalia; order Artiodactyla; family Tayassuidae; genus Catagonus; species Catagonus wagneri. The sequence goes on from PVHT021183598.1 coordinate 967,866, forward strand.
CATTGCAAATTGACTATACTCCAATATAAAATAAAAATTAAATTAAATTGAAAAAAATAGGAGTAGGCCAGATTTGGCTGGTGGGCTGGAATATGCTGACCCTGTTCTAAGGATGAAAGAATGTATGCTTAATGGACTAGTACATAGCCATTTAAAAGAATGAGATATGTGTGTGGGGATGGCAAGCCATCTAAGACATCCTGAGAAAAACGGAAGAAAAGGAAGTGCAAAACTCTGCATTGGATGCTCCTCTTTTGTAATATCAATTAACAATATAGCTACATGTATATGCACAGACCAAGGTCTACAGGAAATGGACGATAAATGGTTAACAGAGGTAGCTGCTTTGCACGGTGTGGGATTATGGGGGATAATCACTGTCTATGTTGTATGTTACTATATGGTCCTGATGATTTGATTTTTTTTTTTAAAGACCAAATACATGTGACCAACCAGAAAATCAATAAAGCTATTTTTTCTTTTCTTTTTAGGGCTGTACCCATAGCATATGGAAGTTCCCAGGCTAGGGGTTGAATCAGAGCTGTAGCTGCTCATCTACACCACAGCCACAGCAATGCAGAATCTGAGCAGCATCTGCAACCTACACCACAGCTCACAGCAACATCGGATCCTTAACCCATTGAACGAGGTCAAGGATCAAACCCATGTCTTCATGGATACTAGTCAGGTTTGTAACCCACTGAGACACAGCGGGGACTCCCCAATACAGCTCTTTGAAACAGTATTGCGTGTTTTGAAAGCTGTAAATCCTGTAAGTTCTATTATTATAATTGTTACTACATACTTTGAAGAAACTAATGTTGTGTGGATATTACCCATTTCACTCTCACTTGAGCTTAAGTTTTGTGAGGACAGGAACTACACGTCACTTCCTAGGACCCTTGTATCCTCAACACACACACAGAGTATGGGGTGGGTGGCCCAGAAGTGTGCACACAGAGTGGACTCTTGGTGCATAAAGGATCTCTAGATTAGCGCTGAGAAGTGGGATTTATTTCCAGAAACAGCATGAGGGTCCTAGTTTCATACACAAAGGCCAGGTAATAAGCCCCACATCTCTAGGTGTTTATTAGAAATGTCAAATTGTATTACGAAGGAGCTTGCTGTTGGCCAAGTTATACCTGTGTCATTTCTTACTTAAAAATAACCTTTCAACAAGTTGGCATGAAAAAATATATATGATCTAGATCTAGGATGTCTAGGGTAGAAATATTGAAGAGATAGAAATGTTATCGTTTCTTTCTAAACCAAAGCGCTTGTTCACTTTCCCCAGCCCACCTGGGGTGACAGGCCCTCCCCCATTTTGAAAACCGATCCCTGATTTGAAGCCTTCGAGCCCAGAGGGGACTTTTCATTTCCCCTTTCTGCACCTTTTCCTCAGGCAAGGATCTATACAGAACAGTGATGCCATGCCCCAAGCATGCTTCCGTAGGCAATACCTAGGATGCCCTTCCCAGAACATCGTACCTTAGGCTCAGCAGAAATAGCACTAGATTGGGAGTCAAGAGACAGAGATTTCAGTTCCATCTCTGAAATTTAGCTGTGTCACAGCTTAAGCAAGTTATAGCCCCTCTCTAGCTTATAACAGCATAACCACTTAATAGCTGTGTGTCCTTAGGGATGTAGGATCCAGGAAAATTGTCTAGCTTCCCTTTGCCTCAGCTTTCCTATCTATAAAATGGAGACAACAGGCGCCCTTTCCTCATACGGCTGTTGTGCAGATTGAATTGCTTTCTGGCACTTGGCGAGCTCTCCCAGAATGTTAGCCTCTACCACCGGAAGCTTTATTTCTCTGTAGTCCCTTTCAGTTGGCCGCAAATTTTGGTAATCATGATCTCATTCACCTTCACATTCCTCTGGGAGGGAGTGGTGTCACTGCCGTCACCAGCCCTTAAACAAAGAAGAGAAATGCTGAGAATGGTCCATTGACTGACCTGAGGCTCCACAGTGAACTCAGGAGCCCAGAGCCTAAAACCTGAGCTGCTTCCTAATGTCCTCTCTGCTCCTTGGATTCAATCCAGAGAGGTTTCCTGGGTCCCTGAACCTCTCTAGAGATAGGGGATCAGGCCCAGTCCTGGCCCTGGAGGACATCACAGCTAGGTCACAGATACAGAGAATGCCGCTGTGGTGCTGGAGACTCAGCCAATGGCCACACAGTGAGATGGGTAATATCAGAAGGTGTGTTCAAGATCCCAGGGGAATGCTGGATGGGGAGCAAAATTGGCAGAGCCCATCTCAAAGGCCTTGCCCACGTGAGCCAGTCTTTGATGCTGTGAAATGAAAATGTTTATGAAATTTAAAGTATCATTTCAGAAACAACTCTAGAAATAAGAAAAAGGATAAAACAACAATTTAGCTTCTGGGAAATAGTCCTTCCCCCTGCATCTGTCGGCCGTACTCTGTGCCCATCACTCTACTCCCCTGAAGAAAGCAAATCACTTGGGGGGGGAGCGGTTAAAACACCCGTCCTAAATGCACTAAAAGGTCAAAGGGCAAAGGGTAAGTGCTAAGAGATACACATCCCAGGAGTTGCCAAAATAGTCAGACTCTATGTTATGGTGGAAAGAAAGGGCACTGGGAGTAAGGGGACCTCAGTTTCGGCTCTGCCACCAGCTCACCACACGACCAGTGTGAGTCATCTCCGTCCTCTGGGCCTCAGTGGCTCTACCGGTTGATCTCAAAAGGCTTTTCCAGCATTAATGTTATATGATATGATGATATCCAAGAATAATTTGAATATCTGCTATTTAATAATGGACCTTTTATTGGAAAACATCATTGCTGAATTGCATCTTGAAGACATTCTTGGGACTAGAAAAGAATGAGAACAGGAACCATTACGCAGTAGGATGTTTCTCATCTTCTCTTCACAGAGATCTTCACCCTTCAGCTTCCTGTCTGTACCTCAGATTAAATTAAGGATGCTCGTTCTATTTGTCCCCAAACAATACCACACACAATAAATAAAGCTTCATCTTTGCAACTGTCTGTATAAAATCACCTGCAGAGTAAAACTCATGCTGTGCTGTGTATATGGCTCAGTTGAGTATACAGTTGTGTAAACTTTCACACAGCGACACCAATCTCTCTTCTTTTCTCTCCCCCTCCTTCTTTCCACCATCCCCACTCTCCTACTTCAGGCTTATCGCCATTTAAGAAGTGATCTGGCCTTCTAGTTAAATGTCACCAGCACTCTCAAGCAACATATGATATGTTTAATAAAATAATAATGAGCCAAATTCATGGCTTCCCATCTCATGGGGTTGGGTTATCAGACACTGTTCCATCTCTTGCCAAGACCCATGCTCGCCTCCCTCTGTGGCTGCTCTCAGAGAATCACTCAGCCGCACTCTTTGACATACATGACCCCAAAGAAGCATCTCTTGCAAGTAGAAATCTGGCTCCACAGGTTTCCATGGCCACTGGACCATAGCCCTCCACTACAGTGGTTCTCAGGCGAGCTTCCCTCCCCATCCTGGGGCTAAGGCCCAGCTGGGAAGGAAGGAGGGTAGCCGTATGAAGAACGACTATCCATTCACTTGGTTTGCTTCCCTCCCCCTCTCCTCAGCCTCCAGAGGTTTCCTCAGCATGGTCCTCATACCTGGTCCAACAATGACACAGCCTTTTCCTTAATCTTCCCAATGGGAAGATTAGAACACCCTCCCGCAAGCAACTCCCCTTTCCTGCTTTCCTCTCCCTGTTCACCTTTCATTCTTCTTGGACCTTTCTTCTTTTTCATTTCCCTATGGTTTTGGCAATGCGAATTTTTCAAGACATTCCTGTTTCCAATTTTTCTATAAATGCCCAATCCCTGTCACCATCATCGGCACCACAGGTCACAATTGTTGAGCACTTATTAGGCGCCAAGTGCCATGCTAACCCTTCACTTTCAGGAGCCTGCATATTGCTCCCCATACCCCTGTGAGGAAAGGTACTATTAGTAGCCCCGTTCTACAGATGAATCAACTGAGAGTTTACACAGAGTTTACATATCTTGCCCAAGGTTACATAGCTAATAAGTGACAGAACAAGGATTTGGAACCATATCTATCTAGACGCCAAGGCCCAGGCACTTAACCATTACACTATATGGCCTCAATTACTGTTGGACCACGTGGACTAGAAAACATGGGCCTCAATATCCTGGTTTAGATTTATCAGTGGGATGCGTGGGCATTCTCAGTCATACCAGAGGAGCTTGCTGAATGAAATCCAAAATGCCTAGAAGTAACTTTAATTAGAACCATGTGAGACCTACAAAAAGAGAACTATGAAACTTTACTGAGAAATACATTAAAAAGACTCAAATAAGTAAGAAGACATAGCATGTTCCTCAAGTGGAAGGCTGAATGTGCTAAAGAGAAATTGATTTGCTCTGAAATTACTTACAGTTTTAGTTGAATTCCAATCAAAATACTAACAAGATTCTTCTGAGGACTTAACAAACAAAATAATCCTAAGAGCTAGTGGGAAAAACAAATGGAAGAAAACTGCACAGAAAGCTTTTGTAAATGAAGAGGAATTAGCCTTATCCAATATTAAAATTTTTATTTATAGTCTACTGCATTTACAATGTGTGTTATAAATCTACTATTACTAAAGCACTAGGATACCAGAACAAATTTAGATATACCAATCAATGAAATCATATACATTCCCCACGCTGATCCTACTATGTACATTAAGCTAACACATGATAAAGAAGGTATCTCAAATCAAAAGGGAAAAAAAGGTTTGTGGTAAATGGTATTGGGACAAGTGGTTAACTGTCTGGGGAGAAATTAATAAAATTATTAGTACATCCCATGAAGTAATTCCTACAGGAATTATTGAGTTAAATGTTCAAAAAATTCAAACCATAAAACTAGCAGGAAACAGAAATAAATATTTAACAAATTGCAACAGTAATAGGAATTTCTAAATTTAGAAATAATGGAAGAAATCATTTCAAACATTTATAAATTTGAGTTTATACATATTAAAAACTCCTCTAAAAAACAAACCAAACCATTCAATCATGCCATAATCAACCTTAAAAGGCAATTTGAAAACTGATAAAAATATTCATAACAAAGAAAACAAAAAATCCTATTTTAACATATAAATCACTCATACAATATCTATAAGGAAAATATTAGTACCCAATTACCTAGAAAAAATACTGAACAAATATTCACTGGACACAGACTATATTTCAAGACCTGTGGTAGACACTAGAGAATGTAAAGTTTATAAAAACTATTCTGCCTCTTTAGGTGCTTGAAATCTACAGGGAGACAAACTTTTTAAAAAGTGGCACATCCAAGTATCCTAGTCGCCATGAGACAGGTCTGAATAAGGCCGAAGTGTAACAAAAGGAAGGTACTGATCAATTTTGCCAAGATTGGGGGAATCAAGTTTCATGGAAGAAGTAGTTCTTCAGCTAGTTTTGAAAGATGAGTAGAGGTTCTGGAGCTGGACAGGAGATATTATATAAGGATATTTCAGAAAGAGGGGGGAACTTAAGTAGACCCAGAGACACAACAGGTGATGTTGGATGGGGTGATACTTTGAGGTGGAGCCAGTGAAGCTATGCTTCTAGGCCATAACATGGCAGACCTTACTTTTTGTTTTCTAGGCAATGGAGAGTCCAAGAGTTGTAAGTAGGCAATACTATGAATGAACAGGCATTTTAGAAAGAACAACTCTGGCTTCAGGAGAAAGGACACATCGGAAGGCAGCAAGATCAGAGGTACTGAGACCAGGAAGGAGGTTGTGAAAGCAACTCAGGCTAGAAGCTGTCAGAACCTGGCTTGAGACAATAGTTCCTTAAACTCATTTGTCTATTCAAAAGGTTTTGAGGACAATTCATAAAAGAAATCCAAGTGGCTAATATTGAAAACATGTAAAACTGTATCAGTCATCGAAGAAATACAAATTTAAAATTTTAAAGACAGTACTTTTCAAGCTACCACATAAATCAAAGTGTTTTACACCTGACAATATGCCAAACTAACAATGTTGAGGTTAAACCAACTACGGGTCAAAAAATAGGAAAATGGGAGTTCTGCTGTAGCTCAGTGGAAATGAATCTAACTAGCATCCATGAGGATGTGGGTCTGATCCCTGACCTTGCTTAGTGGGTCAGGGATCCGGTGCTGCTGTGAGATGTGGTGCAGGTCACCAACGTGGCTTGGATCCCATGTTGCTGTGGCTGTGGGGTAGGCCAGAAGCTGCAGCTCCATTTCAACCCCTAGCCTGGGAACTTCCATATGCTGCAGGTGCAGCCCTAAAAAAAAAGAAAAAAGAAAAAGGGAAATAGGAAAATGGTTATGTTTACCGAGCTATGTCTACTGGGTGGACTATGATGCAACTATGATAAGGACACTTCTGAAAAATTTATAATGACATGGGTAAATGCTCTTGACATAGCATCTGCAATTACACATTCAGTCGACACTTATTGATCACCTACTATGCACCAGGCACTGGACAGAGGCTGGTTATACAGCAGTGAAAATTATATAAGTGGTTCCAATCCTCATGAAGTTCAGTCTTCTAGTGGATTAAAAACAAATCAAACAATTTATTTAAACAAACAGTGGTTAGCTGTTTAAGGATTTTAAAATGCTGTGTAGGGAATGGGTTGGAGAGGGCAAGAGTCAGAGACTACTGTCATAGCCAGGTGAAAGGAAATTTGTTATGCTCAGGAGGTACCAATGGAGATATAAAGGAGAGAGTCAACTGAAGATACAATGTAGGGCTGGATTTCCCAGGTGGCACAGAAGGTTAAGGATCCGGTGTCGTCACTGCTGCGGCTTAGGTCAATGCTATGGTGTGGCCAAAAAAAAAAAAAAAAAGATAAAATGTAGGGCAGAAGAGGCAGTACTTGGTGATGGATTGGATGGGAGATGAAGGGCAGAGAGGCATGAAGGATGATGATTCCTTAGCTGTTTGCATTGAATCACTGGTAGAGAGCAGTACCATTTGCTGAGATGGGCAAAAGTGGTGAGGCAGGTGCAGGAAGGGGAGGTCGAGACATCTGTGCATACCTGCTGGGTTTGACATGGCAATGAAACATTCAGGTCAGGATGCCAAATAAGCAGCTAGATTCGTGAACTTGGATCTTAAAGAAGAAGTCTGTGAGAAAGTTCCATGGCGCAACAGGATCAGCAGTGTCTCTGAAGCACCAGGATGCAGGTTAGATACCCAGCCCCCACCTTCCCCACCGCACAGTGGGCTAAAGGATCCAGCAGTGCTGCAGCTGCACTGCAGGTCGCAACTGCAGCTGGGAACTGATCCCTGGCCAAGGAACTCCATATGCCGCAGGACAACCAAAAAAGAAATAATAATAATAATAATAATAATAAAAGTTTGTGCTAGAGATAGAAATGTGGGAAATATCTGCATGTCAATTACATTTAACTTCATGGCAATGGGTAAAGTCAAAAATGTGAATGTAAAGTAAGAACAGAAGTGGAAGACACTAGCTCTGCAGAATCCCAACATTTGATGGTCAGATAAAGGAAGCTATGTTGACAAAGGACACTAAGAACAAGTGGGAAGTGAACAGATGAAAACTAGGAGAAACCAAGGGAAGTGCGTGTTTCAAGGAGGAAGTAGTTGACTGTGTGGGCTGATGCTAATAGGTCAAAACAGATGAGAACAAAGAATGGTAAGTTAAAAAAAATTACAGCCCCAAACTGGAAGCATCCTTAATCATACATATGTGTGTGTTTACATACTATATGGACACACAATATACCTATATACATGTATACAAACCTATACCTACATAGATACATACACATATGCACATGTTATGATGCATAGAAAATAAATGAATGGAAATATGGTAAAACATTGTCAATAATTTTTGGAGGTCAGATTATGTGATTTCTGCCTTAAACTCATTTGTCTATTATTTTCCTGGTTTGCTGTAATGAATACTTGTTACTTTTACAATGGAAAACTGAATTTAAAAATAAGAGATTTCTTAGCTGATCTTGATGTGGCCCTGACTTAGGAATAGGTACATAATCTGACTAAGGATCTTCTGAAAGACTATGGAAATCACTTCTGTTTGGGAAATGAATCCTGTACCTTCAGATAGGCTTCTCCACAGATGCTATGTGGATGGAGTGCAAGGGCCGGAGAGGAGAAGGGTAATGTGGACGAGGGAACCTGGCCCTTTCCGAGCTCTTAAGCCTTCTATTTCATACTCTGCTCTAACTGGATCAAGAGCCACACTGCTATGGTTCTTATCTTGAAATAGAAGCAAACTAGGACAAACTCCTCAACTCAAGCAAGTTAAACTTAGCTCAACTTGAGCTATAGCTTATTAGAAGCTGCCTCTAAAATTTGCAACTCACTAATCACCTTGTCTACTATAGCCCTCAGTAACTTGGTGAAACATCGAGTCCCGAAGATGTCATTCTGATGGCAACAGTTTTGACCTGCTCACAAATTTCAATCATGCCCCTTTCAGACACTACAGCAGGTGCCGCCTTGACCAATTCAAAAAAATATTCCCCTGAACACGTATGGAACCCGCATCACTAGTCATCTCTCCAGATGGCCATAACACTGCATTTGGCTAGCATCCTGTCAAGGTCAAACATTTCTATGCAAGCCCCTGCCTTAATTTCCCAGAGCAGTGATCGCCAAACTTGATCACTGCCTAGTCCATTTGGGCAAGACAAAAGATCCCTACAGACCTCCATACCAAGCTAAGCCATTGCCAACACCCCAAACAACTATAGGACTCAACGGGAGGACAACCACTGTCAGTAAGTGGGGGCAGCGGCCTCACTCCTGCCACCCTCCTTTTGCCTTCCCCGTTCCCAAGCACTGTCCTACAGTGTATCTCACTCATTTCAGTACCTGTGGTAGGCTGGATAATGCCTCTTCTGCCAAGGAGGCAATGACCTAACTCTTGGAACCTGTGTGGCCTTACAAGTCAAAAAATGGCACTATGGTTCATCATGGATGTTTTGGCAGTAATTTCGATTTTTCTAAAAATATTCCTTTAAAATGTTGTTTACCATTGAGGGAAACAACTCAGTGACCAATAGTGAGTGTTGAAACCTTCTTAAATTGTGTGCCCTAGGCAAGTACCTTGCTTGCCTCAGACTGGTCCCAACTTCGCAGAGACTAACGGGACTAAATCACACTATTCTTTAATTATCCAGTTCTAACTCTGTCTGCTCCCTAGACTGTGATCTCCTGAAGAGTTTAGACCACAGCAGATTTCTGTTTGTATGCCTAGTATCTGGCAAAGGGCCCCAAATGGAAGAGGTGCCCAGGAAATTTTACATGAATGCATGAGAATCAGTGAGAGGCATTATTTGAGTTTCCAAGTGAAATAAAATTTATAGATGAGTTATCCTGCTGAAAATTAAAGAATACATACACACATATGCATGTATGACTACACACACACACACACACACACACACACACACACACACATATACATACACATTACATATAAAATATATTTCTGGAACCATCAATAAAACCAGAGAGGAGACTAGAGACCAGCTGGCACTGGCCAGAGAACAGCAGTTGTATACAGTGTTTCCTCAAAGTTCTGCAATCCTAGAGAAGGTGCCCAGGGCTGTAGGCTTTGAAATACCTGATTCATCTTCCAGACAACCTGAGTGAATAAGAACCTTCCACTAGAAGCCCCTTGTTTAGCTGTAGAATTCAGATCAGCCCTCCTTGGGTGAGGAAGGAATTAACCTGATCTTGGAGGGCATCTCCTGGGCCACATAGATCATATGGGGGGGGTATGGCAAGCCCCCAAGGCCCAGGCCCAGGTGGAAAGGCAATTATGGACTTTGAGGATGAAGCTAGAGTCAAGCTTTGATATGCTAGACTTACCCAACAGTAGGTTTAGGGACCCAGATAGGCTACCTGCGTTCCAGATGACCAAGTCAGCAGGAGAATAGAGAGCGAGCTTATATCCGAATGAACTGGCATGAAGTATGAGTCAACGTGGGTGCAACAGGTTGCCCAGACTGAAAATTTCCCATGCTAGCTGTGCTAGGTTGAATGATGCCTTCCCCAAAGATATCTACCTCCTAATCAATCCCTGTAACCTGTGCATATTATGGTGAAAATGGACTTTGCAGGTGCAGTTAAGAATTTTGAGATGTAGAGATTACATTGAATTACCAGGTGGGCCCTAAATGCTATCACCTGTAGCCTTATAAGAAGAGGCAGAGGAATATTTGACACACAAATAAGAGGTGAAGGCAACATGTCCACGAAAGCAGAGATTGGAGTGACATGGCCACAGTTTAAGGTCTGACAGCAGGAGCTGGAACAGGCAAGGAATACATTCTCCCCTAGAGCCTCCAGATGGAGCATGGACCTGCCAACACCTTCGTTTCGGCCCATGAACCTGGTTGTGGACTTCTAGACTCCAGAACTGTGACAGAAGACATTTTGTTATTTTAAGCCACCAAATTTGTGTTAATTTGTTACAGCAGTCACAGGAAACTAATACGGTGTCTTATCATTTGGGGGAGACTGGACTGTACTCAACTTGAATCAGAAGGTTTGAGTTCAAACTCTTGTTCTGCTAATTGGGCTGTCATTTTACCTCCCCAACCTTGGCTTCTCAATCTGTAAGAGACAAATCATCGTGCCTAATTTACTGGCCTCTTGGGAATATTAATAACCACAGCTAATGTTTGCGGGGGCTTAGTCCCTGCTAGGGACAGCACCAGACACTTGACAGGCATCCCCTCCTTTACTCCTCGCAACCATTCTTTTTTTTTTTTTTTTGCTTTTTAGGGCCCCACGTGTAGCATATGGAAATTCCCAGGCTAGGAGTCATATCAGAGCTGTGACTGCCAGCCACAGCCACAGACACAGCCACAGACACAGCCACAGCCACACCAGATCCAAGCTGTGTCTGCAACCTACACCACAGAGCATGGCAACATCATATCTTTAACCCACTGAGTGGGTCCAGGGATCAAACCCGCATCCTCATGGGGGTTCAGATTCATTTCCACTAAACCACAAGAACGCCCCTCACAACCATTCTTGCAGCTAGGTGCTGTGATCCTCTTTAACAAGTGAAGAAATAGGGCTCAGCCAACTTCTGTGATTCTTCCAGGGGGACCCAGCTATAAGGCAGAGACAGGATTCATGCCCAGGGCTTGTTGACACCAGAGGCTGCAGTTTCCACTTGTGTGATTCTCTTGCCTCTCAGATTGTGTTGAGTGGCATTAAATGAACCAATGAGAGGTTAAAGAGCTTTGCAAACTGTTAAGCCCAGTAAAACATAGGACTGTGTAAATGGATATTTGGAGTGTTCATTTCATTTGTAAATGTGGCCACACAAACACAGAAATGAGCACCTTTAAAAAATGCCCTTCTTAAAACGGGAATTGATGTAAAGGAAAACGGTGACCTTAATCCTCATGAACTCTCCTAGGTGATCAATTCCAAGGGAAACAGCAGAGAAGAATGTCATGCTTCTGCAGACACAAATGAGCTATCTCATTTAGAGGTCAGTTTTATTTTGTACTTTCAGGCCACACACACTTCATTGAACGCATTCCCCAATCTAATACTGATTTCAATTCCCTTACATTGGCCTTAGCTCTTCTTTCTATTTTGTAATTGTCTAATCTGTAATTGTCTATGCTTGTCAAAAATTCCTGCTTTGCTATGTTCATTCACAGGAATTCAATATTTCTAGAGCCAGTAACACTTGTACCACACTGTATTTATACAAACATAATTCATTTCTCTTTTCTCTTCCTAGGCTACCTGTAATGCACTCCAAGACAGGAGAGAGGTAGCTTGCTGAATTCACAAATACCTTTAATTAAATTAGAAGATAACTTCAGGGCAGAGTTCAAAGGCTGGAGTTGAACACAAAGTCCTAACTTGTAAAGTCTTTGCTGCTTTGACACTATTTTCAAATAACTACAGGACAGGCCAGAACTGAACAGCACCTACGGTTGGCTTAATGAAATTTAGGGAAATAGGCCCATTAATGCAGCTTCAGAAGGAACTTCCATTTTCTACATCACAAGACATGATTTTTACCATCTTTCAGCAATAACATTAAAATCTTTTCAATTTCACCAAGATGCAACGTCACAGAGTGTGTGGAAATCCAGAGGTTCTTCTAATTGCTTATAAAATACAATTGACATCTTTATCCTTTCTCAGTATGGGACTGCAAACAGCATCTGCCTAACTGTGACTGGGAGCTGGCCACTGGGTTGCCCTCTATTTGGGGTTTTAAGGAAACGGTAATTAGGAAAAGAAGGAAGGGGTGGAAAGTCAAATGAAATGCTCCCTAATAGATGGCATTCTTTCTGCTTAGAGTGACATTTATGGCATCCGTTTGCCACCTCATTGTTTTCTGTATGACTTGGAGGGGGAAAAAAAGAGGCAAATTAGTGTAAATCTTCGGTGATTCAAAGAATTGAACAGACTGTTTAAAATGTCAATCCAACCAGGCAGTCATTATTGGGAACAAATGATAATAGCGACACAGTCATATTTTACCTTTATATCATACTTAAGATCTTTTGAAAGCACTGCTATATTTCATTCTCATTTAAAGTGATAAAAGGCCAAACAACAATCCTGAGGATATTTCTTGCCTTGTTTCAAATTCTAAGAAAACATTTTGACAGCATTTGCTTCTGCAGCTGCCTGGCTCTTCCTCCCTCACCACCCCCTCCCCAAATCCCAGCCCTAGAAGATTCTGTCTTAACATGGCAGTATTTTTGTTCATTAGGGAATCTTTTACATTCATTTTGATTTTTAAAATTGACTGCATTTAGATGGTAATAATCTTGATTATTGAGGGATTTTTGTGCCCAGTGTGAGTGCCTCAACCACCCTTCCTAGCCTTGGCCTTGATTCTGAGTGGTATGTGGCAAGTAGCATGAACCAAATACATATTCCTAAGTCCCCAATAACATGGGCAAATTCGCTGGAGGAGAGAAAAGCGGGGGGTAGGAAAGTGGATCACTGAGGGCCAGAAGCACCCTCACCAGGACCCAGATGGCCATTTTTCCAGCAGCTAGGAGTGGCTGGCGTTGTAACTGCAAAGTGTGCCCCTGTATTCTCTGTGGCCTGGCATGTGGAACTGGGATGGTCTGGTAAGAGTTAGAGGAGAAGAGGCTGCAAAATGAGGAGAAGGAGTTACCAGCTACCCGCCATGGCCCTGATTTGAGGTGGTCTCTCCTGCTACAGCAAGGCTTTTTCTTTTTTTGAGTCACAAAACATGCTTATGATCTGTTAAGACCTTTGTGTATTGGGTACAGCCAAAGCGCCACAAGTCTGCAAATGTCCATAAAATACATCTGGTTATGTCTGGACAGGAAGAGTCAATCTCTTTTAGGCTAGCCACTCTCCTATTCTAAACAAGGTGTCTGTCTAGAAAAAAAAAGAGCCCCTGACTGAAATGCAAACTCTGACTATGCACAACTGAAATTACTAACACAGCCAACCCCTTCAGTAGAACTTTATTGATTATTAATTCAAGTTATCAAAGAAATAAGGGGCACACAGTATAAGCCACCCCACTGAGAAAAATGGCCTAACATTTGAAAAGCAACATGTTTTACAAATGAAGAAGAAAGATGGTAAAATACTAAGAAATCAAGATAATCATCAATTAAAACTTAGAACTAACAATTCTTTTCATACACAGCAAGCTCAAATTAAAATTTTTATTTTGAATGCCTCCAAAGATTACAGTTAATTTGACCAGAGTTCTTTCCTATGGCAGATGACGATGGCAAAGAGGTGGGGAAGGAGTTTGATGTAGACTTGGATTCCAGGCCCAGGTTGGCTAAACTCTGTCCTGCAGGACAGAGAAGTAAATGCATGTGCTCAGGCAGCCATCTGGAACTGGAAGTCCAGAGACCACTTTCCAACTTCAACTACAGCATTTTCCTGACTTTCCAATATGTTTACTGTATCAAACTGCTATAGATGATATACTCTCTTTAACATAATGTCCTTAACCTCCCACTACCTGCTTACCTTTGCTTTATGACGTGAATAATTTCTCCACTGTACAGATGAGGAAGCAGAGGCTCAGAGAACAGAGGAACTAGCCCAGTGCCATAGTGGGAAGCAGCATAGTGTACTGGTTAGAACCAGACTCTCTGACGGGAGTTCCCATCATGGCGCAGGGGAAACGAATCCAACTAGGAACCGTGAGGTTGCAGGTTCAATTCCTGGCCTTGCTCGGTGGGTGTAAGCCACAGACGTGGCTTGAATCTGTTGTTGCTGTGGCTGTGACGTAGGCCAGCAGCTGTAGCTCCTATTAGACCCCTAGCCTGGGAAACTCCATATGCTGCGGGTGCAGCCCTAAAAAGAAAAAAATAATAAAAATAAAAAGACAAATCAAGAAAGAGTGCTATATTATGGAGTTCCCATCATGGCTCAGCAGAAACGAATCTGGCTAGGAACCATGAGGTTGCGGGTTCGATCCCTGGCCTTGCTCAGTGGGTTAAGGATCCGGTGTTGCCGTGAGCTGTGGTGTAGGTCGCAGACGCGGCTCGGATCGCGTGTGGCTGTGGCTTTCGCATAGGCCGGCAGCTGTAGCTCTGATTAGACCCCTAGCCTGGGAAACTCCATATGCTGCGGGTGCAGCCCTAAAAAGAAAAAAATAATAAAAATAAAAAGACAAATCAAGAAAGAGTGCTATATTATGGAGTTCCCGTCATGGCTCAGCAGAAACGAATCTGGCTAGGAACCATGAGGTTGCGGGTTCGATCCCTGGCCTTGCTCAGTG
>PVHT021183598.1:982753-1125634 GCA_004024745.2 Catagonus wagneri
GTTGCCGTGAGCTGTGGTGTAGGTCGCAGACGCGGCTCGGATCGCGTGTGGCTGTGGCTCTTGCATAGGCCAGCAGCTGTAGCTCTGATTAGACCCCTAGCCTGGGAACCTCCACATGCCACGGGTGCGCCCTAAAACGACAAACAAAACAAAACAAAACCAAAGAAAGAAAGAAAGAGTGCTATATTTTTTAGCATTTTGGTGATACCTTCCAGAATCTTTAAATCAGATAAAAGTAGTTTCTCTAGGAAATGGGACTAGGGAGGGAGAGGGTGGAGGAGGCTTTACTTTTTATTTTATACCACTTACTAGAATTTTTCTTATGTGCATTGTTTTACAACAATGATGATGACAACGGTTATAAAAATAATGATGATAACAGTTTCTACTGGCCATTTTCACTTTCCTTTCACCCTTTTCAAAGTCAAACAAACGATGGATTACTAGCTCTGCTGTCTTTGGCTGGCTACACTAACAATCAACCAATACCACCCAGTAGTCTTTTTTTTTTTTTCTGTCCATTCAGGGGCAGAAAATTTTACCAAATTGGGTTTCTAATATGAATGCTATTATTTTAGTGACTGCATCCAAAGCTAGGACATCTCTTACACCAAAAAGAATAGATGAGACTCTCAAGTTCCCTAGGGGACTTAATAGTCCCCACCTCAAAACAGATGACTGCAACATTAGAAGAGCTGTGGGAAAAGGTGAAATTGGTAAAAACCCAAAGGAAACTTGTCCTCACGATTTCTAAACATACTTATTACAAATGTGAATGTTACCAACCCTTTAAACCAAATTTAACGGAAGAGTCAGTTCAGTTTCCCAATACTGGTTTTGTGACACCTCAGTGCACCTCCAGTCATCTTAAGGAGCATGGTGCAATTCTCTTCTCCCACCTTAGAAATAATGTATGTTCACTTTAACACAAAATTTAGCAAATAAATGTGACTCACTACCTTGATTCAGAGGAAGGAGGCCAGCATGGAAGAGTACTGAATATGCCATCTCAACTGTGGAAGAACTAGGAGTCCCCAGTTCACAACCTGCATTGGATTTATATGAACAAATACCAACAAATGTCCTGACTACCTAGGAAACTATTAAATCGTGATACCAATTCTTCTCTACTATTAAGATTCTTCTCTATTTTTTTAAATTTTGTATTATTATAGTTGATTTACCATGGTCTATTTCCACTGTACAGTAAAGTGATCCAGTCACATACACACACACACATATTTATATACACACGCACATTCTCCTTCTCATACCACCTTCCATCATGTTCTATCTGAAGAGAGTGGATACAGTTACCTGTGCTGTACAGCAGGACCCCATTGCTCATCCATTCTAAACGTAAGAGTTTGCATCCACTAACCCCAAACTCCCAGTGAATCCCATTCCCCCCAAGATTCTCATTGGACCTATCCCTCATTTATTTTGTTCAGGAGCTACTTTGCTAAATTATCTATAAGTTCCCAAATACATAGTTTTCTCTTCATACTGAACCTTACCCTTGGCTATAGACTAAACAGAAGCATTCACAGGCTCTGTGAGAGGTGTTCGGTTTTTTTATATACTCCATCTCACGGGAAGAAATGAAAACTGGACTTCCTCCTTTCTCTGGATGGTGAGTGAGGATCACCCATATCTCTTGACAACAATGGTTTCTGGCTTCCTGCCTCCTGTCTATGCTTAAACAAAGAGAAAAATCGCATGGTAAAGTGCAAAGTGGGGTTACGATCAATGTCTCACCCCAAGCGTAACTCTTTTGGAGGAGAATCAATCTCTGAAGAATAAAAGAAGTTACCAACTTCCGACTCTCCCTTCTGGGTTTTCAGGACCAACCTCCCAGTAGTGATATTAACAGCTCATTTGTCCTGATGAGCCAATTTCTCTATTACCCTAAAAAGTGCCCAGGCACTTTCAGGTGGAGCAAAAATCACAGTAAATGAAGAAATAGTGACTTGCCTGGTTCCAAGAAGGTACCACTGTTTCCCCCAACTCCCTATTTTTTCAATCCTACAGTATTCTGAAACTCATTTTAATACATTCCCAAGGCTGTGAATTCTAGCTCTCAGAATGCTAGGAATGGTTGGAGAGAAACCAGAGCAAGGGGACTGAGACCCATTTGGTTTGGAACCAGATTTGCTCCTCCTGCTTTTCTTAGTTTTGTGTGAAGGTTTGGTTGATCCCTAATGCTTCCAGTTTTACAGGGAGCAGTTCTGATAACTCATCTCTGTGGTTTGCAACAGCAAGCCTTAAAACTACACACTGTGATAACCAAACCCATCTACAGCACCCGAATTGGGAGTAATCCACCTGTAGTCTTAATCACTAAAATAAGGCTCCTCTGGACCAGCCAGGTTTTAGACTCAAGGAGCCTGGGGTAGGAGCGGGCTTTTAACCAATGCCTCCTGTTAGGAAGGGAACCAGGCCAGTGCATTAGTGAGCTGCGAGGGCCAGGCCCCCGGTGAGACACTCAGCTCTGAAGACACAGTGTCACTGTGTAAATGGCTTTAAAAATACGTGTTTGGAAAAGCACCAAAATGTTTTAGTCATTTGATTACGGTAAGACTAAGGCATTTTAGAGCCTTAATAGAGGAAGGAAGCAGCAAGACACAAGCAGAAATCCACTCGGGACATAGAAGCAAGCAGATAGCAAACAGTGCTGTCAGGTGTGGGGAGCAGACCCCCAAACAACACCAACCATTAGACCCTAGTCTCCCATGACAAGAAGCATTTCACCCACCACTTAGAGCCCTGGACTATTTTCTCCAAGTCTATTCCCCCGATGCAGTGGTTGTGTTTTGTTTTTGTTTTTTTGTCTTTTGTCGTTTTAGGGCCGCACACGCGGCATGTGGAGGTTCCCAGGCTAGGGGTCTAACCAGAGCTACAGCTGCCGGCCTTCGCCACAGCCAGAGGAATGTGGGATCCGAGCCGCGTCTGTAACCTACACCACAGCTCATGGCAACGCCAGATCCTTGACCCGCTGAGCAAAGCCAGGGATGGAACCCGCAGCCTCATGGTTCCTAGTCGGATTTGTTTCCGCTGAGCCACGATGAGAACTCCTCCCCAGTGCAATGTTGATGCCACTTACCGTTTTGCCTGTTAAAGACAGTTCCTCAGAACTGCATGTAAGGTAAAGGTCTCCTAATTCCTTTCCTCCAACTGAATAAACTCTAGGTTAAGAAACAACAATAACAACAACAACAACAAAAAGACATTTCTTTAGCATCCACACAAGGGATGGCCAGCCAACCATCAAGAGGCCGAGAGAGATGTGTAGATGCAAAAATACACTTTACAGTGTACCCTCAGGGCTGACAGTAGGAAGGAGGATAGAAGAAAATCATGTGGCTCGATTTTGTTCCTTCCAAAGACAGAATTTTAGCCCACTGGATGTTCCTCTAACTACAGCTTTCAACAAGGACAAACTATCTTTGGAGTAAAATAGCATTCTGAGTGTTGTGCTAGCCCAGGGTTTAGTAATGTACAATTCAGCAGTCAAGAGCAAGAAAAATCAATCTCCTGAAATTTGAAAACATACACACACACACACACACACACCTCAATGGAGCCCTATCCATTATATGAGCTCAAACATTTCAATCTAAATTAAATCCAATTAGAAGTAATCATAGTGGATCATATTAAACTAATTCTCAGACAGGAAAGATTATAATTTTAAATGGCTCCATAAAGCACTAATGAAAAAAAATCATTTATTTCAATTAAGTAGGCCTATAACCAATACCTAAAGGTCAGTGGAAAACTGCCAGGGTGGCTATTTCTCTCCTCCGCTTGAGCCCCAGTTGAGCCGTAAGAGTCCAGGGTTCTGAAGCGAGATCCGCCTGTGATGGGACTAAGCCTGAAGCCGTCTATCATGCCAGCCTGAGTGATGGCAGAGCTTAGTAGTGACAGGAGTGATTACCTCTCAGGATGGATGTAATACTACATTTCAGGACTTAGGTGCATAACTTCTTGTCTATTATTACATCTCCCTTTCGTACTTGATATATTCTAGTCAATGGTTCTGTAATTTCCCAAGCAACTTCAGCTTCTCTAAGAAGCCTTCCTAATGACTCTGCCTAACCTCTTTCTTTCCTCCATGGAATTGAGAGCTACCACACGGTAGTCAAAAGCTGTCTTGCCTTTTACTCCTAAAGCATCTATTTAATGGGACAGAAATTAATGCGACTTTCCCCTTTGTGTCCGTTATTTCTAAAAGTTGCCACAAAGTGATAGCCTGAAGTCCTGAAGAGTTGAGCCACCTTTTCACCATCCAGCAGGTGGCTGTTAACATCTTAGTTCTAGCCAAACTTAGGAGACCTGGGTTCTAGTGCTACCCTGGCCTTGCTGGCTGAATGACCTTGTCCAAGTCATTTCCCTGATCTGAGACTTAGTTTGATCATGCATGAAACTGGTGTTTTCTACTCACACCTGCTATTTTAGGGTTCCTCTAGGATGCCGGAGAGTTGGAGGGCCAGCTGGTGGGTACAGCTCTCGTCCCCATTTTCCCCAAAGCAGCTCTGTTTTCATTCCTACATGTAATAGATTTTCATACGAGAGCTGTTTTACAAAGAATTCTGCTGCTAAAATTTTTAAGCCACTGGCCTGAAAGGTTTAACAAGTCATGATTTGATGAATCCATAACTTTGATTCCAATAAAAGAATCAACCAGATACATCTTCTGGAGAAAATATCAATTTGCCAGTTAAGAGAGGTCTCCCATTTTCTACAGGGGAAACAATACTGGGACAATGATAGTCTGTTTTCTCCTTCGTATACTGTGATTAAGATGATTTTTAATTGATTCAAGTATACAATAAAGATATTTTTCACTGAAAAAGCTGAAGCTGTTCTTTCTCATCAATCAGTCCACTGTTCTCATCTCTTGTTTGCATCCTCCTTTTTCTGAAGAGGCTATATGTATGCTCTATTTTGTAATCAGCCAGTCCCTCTTTCCTCTGACTGGTTTATAAGCCAGAAAAAGTAGATGCTTGAGGGGAACAGAGACAGCTGTCATCCATACTGGTGCTGAGAAAGCGCTTAAAGGAGAAAGCTCACATTTGACCAAGAGATTCCACATGGGTCATTTAAATGCTTGGAGATCCCCCATGAAATCTGAGGGGAAATGAGCATAAGTTCACCTTTAAAAAACTACTCTAATAGTATCTTATATTCTAAATGAAATAGGGATAGTCACAAAGGCTCCATTATTTTATTCATCTCTCTGAATTCACACACAGATATTCAAAGATGTACCTGCTCTTCCTACTTCTGCATATTATTCCTTTAAATCACCTAATACATAATAGCTCTTGTACCAAAAAAAAAAAAAAAACCTGATTAAGGGGTTTCCTTTTCAGCATAACTGTTAAATCAGCAGCTCATCCAATGATCTGACGCAGAATGTAACAAGTTCCTGATAGAGTCGTGTTCCCTTTGAGAACAAGTGTTTTTTCATCACCCTCTTAGTCACCTAATTTGACTGAAATCTAAGATCTTAATGCATCAGTCTTGTTAATTCTCTTGCCAGTACGTAGGAAATTGAAGCAATAAACCACAACTTGTTTGTAGTGGTGTTAACATTATTGAGTACTCAGCTAGCTGACAAGAGCCCCATTTTTCCATTAAACTTCAATAGCAGTTTCATGCATATTTAGCTCCTTGGCACTTTTCTTATTTCCCCCCAGATGACTGGTTTAAAAAGTTGACCTCAAATTCACTACACTCCACTTCACTTTTCGCATAATCAAAGTTATGACATATTGCTTTAGCAAATGGCTATTGTCTTTTTATTACTATTTTTTAAATACTATTCAACTGCTATTTCTCTGCAAGGACAGACATAGCATTTTTTTTCTCATTATGCTAGTTAATGGAACTGGACCTTGAAATTGCAGCACTGCCTTTCAAAAGATAGTATTGCAACGGTTAGGTATTTGAAACATCCTGTGTGATTTTTATTATTATTGTTGTTGTTGTTATTATTACCGAGTTGCTGCAGGAATCACTTCCACTTTCATCTAATTGAATGGTTTGCCCCACATTTAAAAGGCTTCAATCTTGGAAGGCACCTTGACCTTTATGCCTACTGCCATGTGTGTGGAAAATGCTGTGGCCTGGGCATCAGGCCACATCTATAACTGATGGCTTGGACATAACCACTGTGTGGTATAAGAACAGACAATAACATGTTACTTGTAATCTCCATGACTAGTTTCTTGGAGGTTAGTTGAAAATTGGACTATCATTCAACACTATGTCTTCGCATTTTTATTTTTATTTTATTTATTTTTTTAGGGCCACACCCATGGCTTATGGAGGTTCCCAGGCTAGGGGTCGAATCGGAGCTACAGCTGCTGGCCTACACCACAGCCACACTAGACCCGAGCCATGTCTGTGACCTACACCACAGCTCACAGCAATGCCAGATCCTTAACACACTGAGTACGGCCAGGGATTGAATCTGCAACCTCATGGTTCCTAGTCAGATTCGCTTCCTCTGCACTATGATGGGAACTCCTGCCTTTGTTTTTTTAAATCCCATGCTCATAATCTTTTTTCCTAGGTTCCCCATTTCTGCCAATACCTCTTTTCTGTTACCCTCTGAAAACCTTGGGATAACCCTTGTTTCCTCCATTTCCTTTGCCCATTAACCTATCCAGTCAAAAAGTACTATCCATTTCTTCTTTGTGTGTGTGTGTGTGTGTGTGTGTGTGTCTTTTTTGTCCTTTTATGGCTGCACCCGTGGCATATGGAGGTTCCCAGCCTAGGGGTCGATTCGAAGCTGTAGCTGCCGGCCTACACCACAGCCACAGCAACACCAGATCCGAGCCGCGTCTGCAACCTACACCACAGCTCACAGCAACGCCAGATCCCCAACCCACTGAGGGAGGTCAGGGATCGAACCTGCGACCTCATGGCTCCTAGTCGGATTCGTTTCCTCTGCACCACGACAGGAACTCCTCCATTTCTTCTTCAAATCATTTCCTCATTCTACTTCCAATAAGCCCACTTAAGTCCAGGTCTTCAGTAGTTTACTCAAAGGCAGCCAAACAGGTCTTCTTGGCTCTAGCTTGTCAGTCATTATGTGCTATTAACAACAGCCAGAGCTGTCTTCCTAACACACACTTTTATATACAGGCAGTTGCTCAAGAGTAATTTACTGAGTGCATACTATGTGCTAAGCACTACACTGGGCTCTGGGCTGACAGTGATAAGCAAGGGAGGCATGACCTCTTGATTCTCTGAGCTTGTGTTACATCAGGGAAGCTAGTTATTCACATTCACCCCTTTTCAACAACTTTCTTTTTTTTTCAGTTCTTTAATGGGTTTTATTAATATAATATTTCAATTATAATTTTTATCTTATTTTCTCTATTTTGTTTTGATTAGAAACAAAACAGTCGATTTACAGTGTTGCATCAATTTCAATCGCTAACACACTGAATAACTATAGGAATTCTTAGTGTATCATTCAGGGCTCTCCATAATGTGGCCCCAGACTACCTCTTCAATGTTATATCATACTATTACCCTCCAAGAATCCTATATACTAGTGCTATTCATTATTCCCTAAACGTGAACATGAAAACCCTCCTTCTCATCAACTTGATCTTAAGCAACTTGAGGTCATAGCATCGCACAGCATTCTGCTTATGACAGAAACTCCGCCAATGGTTCTTGTTGATAAGAACGCATTTTAGATTCTAGTCCATAATTCTGAGATGTCCCTACTATGTGCTCCCCTGATACCGTGGAGCCATCTTTGTCCTTGTATTTACCACACTGTTGTAATTATCTATAGGCTCCACTAAAGTTTTATTGGATTATAAAAAACAAAGTCCCTCCCCCACCCCTTTCTGCTTACTCAGAAGCTACTACAGTGCCTGGCACATAACAGGTTCTCATTAAATTAATGGATGAGTGAAGGAATGAAGGAGCATAGAAACAACCTTCCCACGGTGAATTTCATGCTCTTTGGAAATGATGGACAATCGATCAGGTAGCTAAAAGGTATACATTTACATTAAAAATGAAAATAAAATCAGAATGGCTTCATCAGTCACTTGGTTGGTGCTAAGATATCATATATCCAGTCAAAGGTAAGTTTCTATTTCTCTTGAAACTTCACATTATTTATATATGTATTCACATTTACATTCACATCTGTACTTGCATATATACACATTTATGTCTGAAAAGACTTATTACTTGCCCAACTAATCGCTGCCCCAAATAACAGTCTTTTGGGAAGAACATGGAAGCTATTCCTTTAAAATAAAGGAATATGAACAAAAACCATAAGCTTCACAAAGTCCCAAAGGGAGTTCCAAGGTTGGAGCCAGATGCTATTACCAGCCACTATATATCATTCAAATACAGCTTTTAAGGAGGAAACCATAACCCATAGGGATCAAGTGGAGGAATTTGCAATTCATCATCTGTATTTTGGAGTCTGGAACTCCAGTCTGTCCAACCCCATTAAATGCTCCCTCTATCATAAACATGCAGGCATCCCAGCTAGTTAGAAACACGCACAGCATCTGAGTTTAAAACGGATAGTTGAACCATACGCTTCTTGAGCATTATATAATGGTGTTTTCTAAGTATTTAGCAGTTTCTGAGAGTTATCAGACAAAAGATTTTCCTACTTATTCTAGAAGCCTAAACATTGTCTTATGAATTTCATAAAATAAATAAAAACAGCACCTACATGCTTAACTATTTCCTTCCTAGGCATCATGATTTACTTCCATTAATAGCTCCCCAGAAGTCAAATTATCATCTCTATTATATCACTTATCTCTGCTATAAATCTCTTTTTGGAACAAGTAATCTGCTTCTAGATTATTTTTTTTAATAGCATGAGTATACATTAATTTTGTGATCAAAAAACAATGAAGTCATTGTTTTCAGTGCCCATCCTGGTTCAGCGGAAATGAATCCGACTAAGAACCATGAGGTTGCGGATTTGATCCCTGGCCTCGCTCAGTAGGTTAAGGATCTGGCATTGCCATGAGCTGTGGTGTAGGTTGCAGACGCGGCTTGGACCCCGTGTTGCTGTGGCTGTGGCGCAGGCCGGCAGCTGTAGCTCTGATTAGACCCCTAGCCTAGGAATATCCACATGCCGTGGGTGCAGCCCTAAAAAAAATGACAAAACACACACACACACACACACACACGCACAAACAAACAAAAAAAAACAATGAAGTCATTTTCAACTTGAAAAAAAAGTTAAATGATCAAAATTTCATGCAGTATTTTAATTGAGCTACTAGCAGAATTATATACGCTGCTAAATTCATTAAGAAATAAGGAAGAGGGGCATGGAGAGAACAAGAAAAAAAACAGGAGAACATGGGGAGGAAAAATGAGTCACTGCTGTGTTTTCTGCCCAAAGACAATAATCAATATAAAGTCCTATAACATACAGGGAAGAACTAGAAATATAGTTATAGAAAACGGGAGCCCTATTCAGGTTATGGCTAATGCAGAAAATATATGCCAGGGCTTTTAAAACATGCCAACAAAATTCCCAGAATTCAGCATTTATATTATGTTTAAATGTCTTCCAAAAAGAGAGATGAGTGAGGTCACCCCAAAATCCCTCCCCTAAATCACCTCAGTACAGCTATGAAAAAATCAGGGAGGAAAATGAACCATCTCTGCAACCAAAGTGAAAACAGAAGAAAGGATATTCCATATTCACTTAGAAATTTATACAGTCTTCCATACCAGGTTCCTGTGATGTAACCAAACAAAAACTGCAATAGTCGAGGTGAAAGAATGAATCAGAAGGAGTGAATAGATCTTAACACCAAAGAAATCTAAATTACTGAAGCAGAGAAATAAATGGAAAAATATCCCTAAAATGCTTAGTAAAGATTAGAGAAAAAATAACCACTGTGGAAGATAGGTCACAGGCTACCTGTAAGTTCCAATGGAGCAAATGGATTAGAAACAGTAATCAAAGTTATAATAAAAGAAAACCTTCCCATTTAGAAAAATTACCTAGATTGGATAGTGGAGAAGTTCATCATGTACCACATTATAGGCAAAATTACCAAAAAAAGACTGAAAAAACAATCACTAGTGATTTCAAAGCCTTGGAGCAGCCTATTGGTGGCCTCCTGGACTAACAGTTTTCTGTTTCCTTCTTCAGTTTGCCCTTCAAACCCAGAAGAAGTGGTTTTCTTAAAAGGATCACAACCATCTGAAGGCAGTGCTGGGAAGGCAGTTTTTAGACTGAAGGCTAGACTGAAAACTGGGAAGTCAGAGGCCAGGCCTCGTTCTCCACTCTGTCTTCAGGACCTTTCAAAGGGTTTGGCACAAAGTAGACACTTAATAAATATGTATGGAATAAATGAATGAAGAGAAGAGATCCAAAAATGGTTTAACCAGTTGTGATGACATCACTGGAATAAGCATATTTTTTTTGATTCCCGTCTGCATGGAATATTTTCTTCCATCCTCTCACTTTCAATTTGTATGTGTCCCTAGAAGTGAAGTGGGTCTCTTGAAGACAGCATATATATGGGTCTTGTTTTTGTATCCATTCAGCTATTCTATGTCCTTTGGTTGGGGCATTCAGTCCTTTGGTTGGGGCATTCAGTCCATTAACATTTAAGGTAATTATTGATATGTATGTTCTTATTGCCATTTTATTAACCGTTTTGGGTTTTTGTTGCTCTTTTTTCTTCCCTTATTCTCTTGTTGTCTCCTCTTGAGGTTTGATGACTATCTTTAATGTTGTATTTGAGTTCATTTTTCTCATTTGCTTGTGTATCAATTGTAGATTTTTGGTTTGCAGTTACCCTGAAGTTTTGATATAGGAGTCTATATATAAATGAGATTCTTTTAAGTTGTTGGTTTCTTAATTGCAAGTGCATCTCCAGTGTCCCGCATTTGTGCTCTCTTTTCACTTTTTCTGATTTTGGTAGCACAACTGTGCATGGATGATTTAGTATCTTTACTGTATATATGACTTTACTGGTGAGCCTTGGTGGTGCTTTTGTTTCTGGTTGTGGCCTTTTCTTTTCTGCCTAGAGAAGTTCCTTTAGGATTTGTTGTAAAGCTGGCTGACTGTTGCAGAAATCTCTTAGCTTTTGCTTATCTGTAAAGGTTTTGATCTCTCCTTCAAATCTGAATGACAGCCTTGCTGGGTAAACTAATCTTGGTTGGAAGTTTTTTCCTTTCATCACGTTAAGTATATCATGCCACTCCCTTCTGGCCTGCAGAGTTTCAGCTGAAAAATCTGCTGATAACCTTATTGGGGTTCCCTCGTACGTCATTTGTTTCTTTTCCCTAGCTGCTTTCACTATTTTCTCTTTAATTTTGGTCATTTTGATTAATATGTGTCTGGGGGTGTTCCTCCTTGGGTTTATTTTATATGGTACTCGTTGCGCTTCCTGGATTTGAGTGAGTGGTTCCTTTCCCATATTAGGAAAGTTTTCAGCTATAATCTCCTTGAATATTTTTTCTGTCCCCTT
The DNA here is from genome assembly GCA_004024745.2 of Catagonus wagneri. Taxonomy (NCBI): domain Eukaryota; kingdom Metazoa; phylum Chordata; class Mammalia; order Artiodactyla; family Tayassuidae; genus Catagonus; species Catagonus wagneri. The sequence continues at coordinate 994,258 of PVHT021183598.1, forward strand.
CTCTCGCTCTTCTCCCTCTGGCACCCCTATAATACGGATGTTGGTGTGTTTAACATTATTCCAGAGTTCTCTGAGACTCTGCTCATTTCCTTTCAATCTTTTATCTCGTTTCTCTTCCGCATTAGTGATTTCCATTAATCTGTCCTCCACCTCACTGATTCGTTCTTCTGCCTCTTGTATGCTACTGTTGGCTGCTTCTAATGAATTTTTATTTCAGTTATTGCATTCTGCATCTCTTGTTTAATTTTTACATCTTGTATTTCTTTACTGTGTTTCCTGTAAATTATCAATCTTTGCCTCCAGTTTGTTTCCAATGTCTTGTATCATCTTTAGCATCAACAGTCTAAAGTTTCTTTCTGGGAGGCTGATAATCTCATCATTGAGCTGTTTTTCTGGGCTTTGTCCTTTCTCCCTTATCTGAGTTATAGTTTTCTGTCTTTTCATTTTTGTAGGTTTTTGGTGTGGTGACCTTTTTGTAGACAACAGAGTTGTAGCCTCTCTTAGTTCCGGCATTTGCCTCCCCTGTAGCTAAAGTTGGTAATGGGGGGGCTTGCTGTAGGCTTCCCAATGGGAGGGACTGGTACCTGCCCACAGGTAGGTGGGGTTGATTCCTATCCCTCTGATGGGTGGGCTTTGTCTCTGGGTGAGATTAGAGGCTGGCTGTGTGCCTGAGGGGTCTTTAGGCAGCCTGTTTACTGGTGGGTGGGGCTGTGATCCCACCTGGATTATTGTTTGGCCTGGGGCTTCTCAGCACTGATGGGAGGGACCAGATTTTCCAAAAAATGGCCACCTCCAGAGAAATGCAGGCTGATGAATGTTCTTGAGAGCTTCACCTCCAATTCCCTTCCCCCACCACAAGCCACAGTCACCCCTGTTTTCACAGGAGATCCTCCAAGAATTGCAGTCAGGTTCCACCCGGATTCCTATGGAGACTTTGCTTTACCCTGGGATCCAGTGCATGTGAAAGTCTGTGTGTGCCTCTCAAGAATGGGGTCTCTGTTTCCCCCAGTCCTGTGGAGCTCCTGTGCACAAGCCCTACTGGCCTTCAATGCCAGATGCTCTGGGGGCTCTTTCTCCCAATGCCAGATCCCAAGGCATGGGGATTTGACGTGGGGCTCAGAACTCTCAGTCCTGTAGCTGAGTCTCTGTGATACAGTTACTTTCCTGTCTGTGGGGCTTCCCACCAGGAGGTATGGGGTTGCTTCTATCGTGTAATTGCCCCTCCTACCTCTTGATGTGGTCTCCTCTTTGTCTTCTGGAGTAGAACATCTTTTCTGAAAGTTTACAGTCCATTTGTTTGAAGGTTGTTTGGCATTTGGTTGTAGTTTTGTTGTTTTTGGGAGAGAAGTTGAGCTCCAGTCCTTCTATTCTGCCATCTTAATCCAATCTCTGGAATGAGTATATTTTTATCAAGGAGACTAGTCTGAGGGATAATACTCATTTACAGTGAGAAAAATTCTAGTGCATTTGTTTTTTACAAAGGAAGAAGAGAGAGGGGAAGGAAGGGGGGACAGGAGGGGAAGGGGGAAAGGGGAAAGGAAGGGAAAGGAAGGGAAGGGAAGGAAAACAGCCCTTTCATTTTGTAGTAAAAATTTGAAGTTGGTCATTTTACAACTAATATAACAAATGTCAAATATTAACCACAGTAGGAAAAATGATCAAATTAATTTGTTGGATTTAATTAATTCACTGTTTGTGAACGTATTCCTAACCCAAAAGCTAACCATTATTTAATTAGACCCGCCTGTCTTATGAAATTTCATAAACCAAAGAAAAATGGGACGAACCTGGCTATATTACAAATGCTTGGCTTGTGATTATCAAACTTACCTAAGAAATGAAGGAGATTTCATTGACTAAGAGGCTGTCCTCGCTTGTCAGGAAAAAAAAATTTATCATGTTGCTAGTTATTCTTCCTTTATTCTGCCTTTAACTGAGATGCAAATTCTTCTAAAATTTCTTAAATGTTCAAATTTCGGAAACATGTATACAAAATACCAAATTTCATTCTATGATAGCTTCACTTGTTGTACAAAGATTTCCTGGGTACTCCCATTTATACCACTCCTGCTGAGGAACACACGTTATGGTGGGCTATTTCACAAATGGAAAGGCCCTACTGGGTCAGGCATCCTTCCAGTCTGGTATGTGGGGCTTCCCAGAGTAATTTCTTAAAATACATGATATCTCTTTGAAACCTCATACTAGATTCAGCCTTTGATTTCAGCTGTGGAGTACATCAGAAAATGTTCTTTCAAAGAAACTAGGCAGGACTGACAAAGAATAATCAAGTCTAAATTGTGAAGGCCCACCAAAGAAGGTCTTGGCTCAAATCTTTATCAAAGGACAGCATTTCCTGTGAATTAATGAGATAACAAGGGACTCCTTTTGCAACTTAGAGCTAAGACCAACATGTTTTTCATAGGGTGGATACCATCGCACAAGCTGAGCTCCTATAGGTACGCAGCATTAAACTTGTACAACTGACTTCTACCTATTCTGTAACTTCTCCTAGCCAGACCCAGTTGCCACACATTTTTAGAGAAAAGCACCTCAGAGTCTGCACTGTCATCTTCAAGTGCAGACTCAGAGCTTTTCTGTAATTCCCTTCTCCCATTACAAATTAGGTTTTGATTTTGGAAAGGGATTTCCCACTGCTAGTATTTAGTGCCTGGTGCACAGTATCTGCATAGGTCATTATTACATTATAGGCACAGCGTGAATTCACAAGAGCAATATAACATTGTTCCTTTTTTTAGAAGAGGTAAGAACTGAGATTCAAAGGTCTCAGAAACATCAAATTCAGGGGCACTGACCTTGATCTTAAAGCCGAAACTCTTTAGGTCTTCTTTTAGGCTCTGTTCCTGAACACGAAAACTAAAGGCAGAAGGGAAAAAAAAAACTGCAGAAAAACTGTCCAGGGAAGACTGAGAATAAACACTGGGATCAAATACTTCCCATGGATAATTAGCAAGTTGCAAAATCAAGTGTGGTATGCATAAGAGACTTCAGAGGAAAGGGGGAGGGAAATGCAAGCATGCATTTGCATTATGTAGATGTGGAAGAGGAACTGCTACCGGCATTGAAAAAGTTAAAGAGATTCTGGGAAAATTAATGAAGTGAAAACTAAATTAGTTAATGAAGTAAGCACCACAAAATTAATGAAGCAGGCACTGGTAGAGCTCATTTTCAAAGAGTAACTCTGTACTGGCAAATCTGGAGCCTGGCCTTCGCATATTTTGAGAACCTGGCTACTATTATCCAAGACAGAACTGGATAATATATTGCCAACGACACTTCCTTTCATATAATATAAATAAGCAACACAGCTTCAGATCTCTGAGCCATGGCTTTATTTTCATCCCACTGGAAAGACTGGCATCAGATCGAATGAGACCAAAAGATTAAAGAACAATGAAAGAGGGAGCAGATGAGAGGCATACTGATTGAGACAATGACAGTGCCACTTGAAGGGGCTCTCTCACATGGCTCTCCCACCTGGGAGTGTATAAACACAGGTGGCCTTCCAATACGCAAGACCCTGGAGAGAAACCAAACGTATGGCTTGGCCAACAACACAGCCTCGGATTCTTATCTCGACCCCATTTCCATCTCCTGGCTCCATACTTTGCTCCACGGAGGTGCTGCTCGCAGTCCCTCTTTCCTGCTTTGACTCCATTTTTGGGTGATCCCTGGTAGCCCATGAGCCCCTGCCTCCCCACTAGGGAGCAGAAGCACACATGACTTATACACATACCTGCCACTGACTGAGTGCTTTCTAAAACACAGCCACGTGTATTACATATGCTGTCCCATTTGCCTGATGACCTTTCTCAAGACAACTCTAGCAGGTCAAATTTCTCCTAATTCCATTTGATGAATTAGGAAATGGAGGCCCTGTGAGATGTGATACCTCACCCATGGATATACACAGATCTATACATAGCTCTGTATGTAACCATCTGTATATGTATTAAGCTAAACATGGGTTCATATCAATGGCACCCAATCCCACTCCAATTCAGAACCATGTGGCTCATTCTAGCTTCCCCTTCTTGCTTCTCTAAACTGTCACTCCAACAGTAAGAATCCTGCTTCCCCTCATCTGCCATCCATTTACTTATTTGGTCCACCCCAGTCTACATGCACAGTAGAATCAGAATTATGAATCCAAACCTCCACGGGAAATGACTTATTGACTAGAATTCAGTGCTAATGTTCATATCCTTAAAAACTCCACTCATTGACAAAGTTATTCAGGTCCATACCCCCCTGCTATTCTCTTCAGTGGGGTGGCTTCACGTACTTGTAAATGCAGTTAGATTCTTCTGTGACAGTCTGCATTCCACCTCGGGATTCTCCGACTTCCAAAATGGTTTTTTAAAATTTGTGTACATTAAGGTTTACTCTTTGTGCTGCCAAGTTCTGTGGGTCTTGACGCATGCATAGGGTCAAATACTCCACTACAATATTGTACACAATAGTTCCACCACCATCAAAAATCCTCTGTACTTCACCTCTTAACCCTCCCCACTCCCAAACCCCTGGAAACCCCTGATCTGCTTCCTGGTTTTATCATTTCGCCTTTCCCAGAATATCACATAAACGGAATCATGGCTTTTCAGGCTGGTTTCTTTCATTTAGCAATATTCATTTAAGATTCATCCAGGTTGCTGAGTGCATCAACAGTTCCTTCCTTTTTACCACTGAATACTATATCACTCTCTGAATGTACCACAGTTTGTTTATCCATTCACCTATTGAAAAACAACTCGGTTGCTTCCAGTTTGGGGTGATTATGAATGAAACTACTATAAACATTCAAGAGCTATGGACGTAAGTTTTCAATTCACTTGAATACATATCTAGGAGTGTGATTGCAGGGTCATATGTTCAGCTTTATAATAAACTGCCAAACTATCTTCCAAAATGGCTGTACCATTTTTATTTCCACCAACAATGAATGAGTTCCTGTTCCTCCACATCTTCACAGCATTTGGTGCTGTCAATGTTTGGGATTTCAGTCATTCTAATAGGTGTGTACTAGTATCTCCTTGTTGTTTTAATTTGCATGTGCTTATTGGCCATCTGTATGTCTATTCTGTTGAGGTGTCAGCTCAGATACTTTGCCCTTTTAAAAATTGCTTGGTTTCTTTTCTTGCTGTTGGGTTTTTTTATATGTTCTTGGCACAAGTCCTTTTTCAGATATGTGAATTGCAAATATTTTCTCTTCATCTTGGCTTGTCTTTTCATTCTCTTAACAGTGTCTTTTACAGAGCAACTTGAAAAACATTTTTACAAAGCCTCTGCTTTTAACCAGTCTTCTATACATCTTCATTTTGACTGTCTGTCACCATTGGGTTCCAGAGTCCTCCATCTCTCACCCACTCAGGGCCTCAGATGGTGCCAATGACAACAATGAAAAATGCCTTTGGTCAAAATTTTCCTGCTTGGCTGCACCCCCACCTCCCCGAATGGTGTCCAGGGACCACGGCACATTGGACTCCTTACTGTTCCTCAAACAGGCCAGGAAGGCTTCTGTCTCAGGGACTTTGCACTTACTGTTCTCTCTTCCTGGGCTGTTCTTCCACAGATATCCTCTTGGGTCATGTTCTTACCTTCAATGAATGTTTCTCAAATGTCACCCTCTCACTGAGGCCTACTTTGCAGAACTCAGAGGCCACTGTTGCCCTAGTAGCCCATCAGGAACTATTTCAGAGGTTACCAAGCACTCATTCTGGTGCACTCAGGAGTGCTGAGCAGCTCAGGACCCACAGGCCAATGGGGCCTGCATTGATACTACAGTGGCCTGTTCTCCCATCTCAGGAGAACTATCAGATGGCTGCCTCTCAGTGAGCTATCTCTGCAGTGTGTCCAGACACTAACCAGTGACTCAAAAGCAGTGCTGATTTTCTTACAGATGGTCTTCCATAGAGTTGGTAAGCTAAGTTGTAAGCATTTGCATTTTTTTTTTACTATGGACTCCATACAGCAATTTTCTTTTTGAATGGGGGAACATAAGACCAATGGATATTTTTACTTTTTAAAATTACTTCCCATGAAGAAAAGTTTGCCCACCACTGGAGGAAGGCATGTGCTTGCCCGGTCCAGGACACAGTTGATCAGGGTCAGTGATCACGGTTGGAAATGTGATAGGTTCTCCCAGGCACACGACAAGGAAAGCAAATAAAAAGCCAGATGCAAGTCAGAGCCCCCTATCCTTACCACACAAGAATTTTCCCAGGCCCACCCACTCACTTACCTCTCCACCATGGCCTCTGACCCTCTTCTCCCCAGCTCCCTTCTTCCCTGTCTCCACAGTAGCATCTCAACCTTTCACTTCTTCCAATGACCTGTTTATTCCCCTCTTTGGTGTCCTGACCCCCGCCACACCCACCTCCCTTGGGGTGCACCCCGCCTCAATTTTCCTGACCCCAGATGTTCTAGGCACGACATACCTCCCCACAAACCTCGGCCTTGCAGAACCCCTGCAGCTGCAGCCTGGCGAGGCTCTCTGCTCCCTGCCAGGACACATGCACGCTCTAAAAGAGGATTTCTTATTCATAGCAATAAGGCATTTGGCTTAGGGATATACAAGATCGGGGCTAAGAGGCAACAGTAAGGAGAGATTTGTGGCAAACAGATCAGAACAGCCTGCTTTAACAAGGATTTAGATTTCTGTTTCCAGTTTGAGGCACACTTTATCTTTCATAAAGGACATTGATTTCTCTAGTGAAGAATGGCAGAATACTAACTATGGTAATCCCTAAAATTAACAGTTAAAAGGCAAGAGATGCTTGCAAATATGTTGACTGGTAAGCTAAAATTCAACCTGCTCTCAGAATAAATGATGTCACTTGTCAGTTTCTTCAGATCAAGCATGAGATCTTCAAAGTTAAGGTCCTGGGAGCTGTAATCGCTTTGACAATGTCCTCTGAAAGGTGGTAACAAGATGAAAAACACAAAGGATCATAATTAAAGTTATAAAAAATTTGCAGCTGTAAGCTCATATCTCAGGCTGCCTGAGCTTGATGGTATTCTGTGCTTTCATTCCACTGAAAATGAACACAACCTTGCCATTGATATCATGGCTTTCTGTAAGGCTCACCACTGTAATGATAACCACCTCCCAAGGAAGGAGGCAAAGAAAATCTTATTCCTGACTGGCACATTTATATTCAAACAAATGGGACAAATACATTTAGAGAAATATTAAAGGGAATTGAAGGCCAACAAGAATAATCTTGTTTGCTGAACAGCAAATAGCTGAGTGCCAGAAACCAAGGTTCCTAAAGTTCTCACAGTTCAGGGTTAGTGGCTTTAGGAGATAGGAAATTAGTTTCCCTTACTGAAAAAGTGTGCAGTCAGAATACAGCCTACATATCCCATTTTGGAGTGGGCTTCTTCAAATGGTCCTTGAGGAAATCCACGGTTCATGGGAAAGCCTTTGGGCAGTGCACCAGCCGCCAGTGATGCAGCAATGTTGCCATGGCCACAGCCCATTTATGTGGAGCCTGCCAGGTGGCCCAGCCCCCCTCAGCAACTCTCAGGACAGCGGTGACTGCTGTCTCAACTGGAACTTCTACGCATGGGGTGAGGGACTGGTTTTGGCTGGAGAAAAAAACAGGGCCAGATTTAATGCTTGGAGAGGCCAATGGCAGGTGACTCGAGGAACCACTTAGAAGTTCTCAACTTAGTGACCTGGGGAAAGACAAAATCAGGAGGTGTAAGGAACACCCTTGGGAGAAGTGTCTTAGAATTTTTAATGTTCACCCAACGATGATAGCATTTTATCTTGAAGCTGCTCTCTGAAAGGCACTCCCAAACAGAAAGAATCAACTGTTCACTTTATCTACCTTGGAAGAATAAAGGACTCTGTTGACACAGCTTATCTTAAAACCTGTGGTTTATGGGCCTGGGTATACCTAAACCAGCCACTCCAGCTGGGAATCACTGTGAATGAAGAAACAAATTATTCTGTAAAGTAAATTCAAGTCCTTCCACCTAAGAATTCAGGTTTTACTGTGTTTGGAAATAGAAAGTGAAGGGATGGGCCATTAAGCCAAAATAAATGCTGGTGTGCGGGACAGTGAAGAAGCAACCACTAAAGAGTCACCAAACAAATTAGTAGCACACGGGTGGCCAAAGTATAAGACAGAGAACAGTAGCAAAGAATTGGACATTCTCCATCGTCTGTAGATAGGAGAGCTTAAGAATCAACAATGCCAGGTTTATAAGGGGAACAAAGGGAAACAGCTATAAAAGATGGCACCGTATAGTTTACAAAGGATTTCCCCCTCCATGTCATTCAATCCTCATAATTGATCCATTTTATCTATATTCATATTCATTCATTTGTTCATACACCTATCGATTTTCAAAAATATGCATTAAGTGCTACCGTGTGTCAGGCACCATTCTAGATGCTAGAAAGTCCATGGGGAATAAATCAGATAAAGTTGCTGTCCCCATAGAGCTTATGGTCTGGCCAGAAGCCAGTCATAAATATGCAAAAAAACAAATTTAAAAATATGTGCAAAGGACAATTAATATTGTGAATAAAACAAAAATCAAGTGATGGCCATAGAGAACACAAAGGCTCAGGTGCCCCCATCAATAGAGTGGCCAAGGAAGACAGTTACATTTGAATAGAGACTGGAAAGATTGGAAGGAAGTAGTCATGCAAAGATTAGAGGTGGGTTGATGTACAGACAAGAGTGTTGTGGGCAGAGGAAACAGTCAGGAAAATGTTTTGGTATAGGGAAGAATCTTCTGTGTTCTTGCAACTGGAAGAATATTGCCCAGGTGGCTGGAACTTAGAGATCCAGATGGAAAAGTGCAGGAGATGGAGCCAGACAGACAGGCAGGGACTGACTGGTGCAATCCCTGAACCAATGCAAATAAATGTGGAATATGGATTGTCTTCCAAGTGCAATGGCAAGTGCAATCCACCAGACGTGCATTTTTAGAAAGTCATTTTGACAAACGGATTGGACCGGGATGAGAGCGGGTACAGGAAGAACAGTTAGGGTGAGATTCTGGTGAGAGACAGCCAGGGACTGAATAGTGTGTTGCTGGCCAGGTTAGAGAGAAGCAGGTAATCGTGGGCAATGCTTTGGACATGGAAATTGCAGACTTGCTGATGGACTGGATGCAGGTGGAGGGAAAAGAGAAGAGCCAAGGCCAGCTCCTGGCTTCGGGGATGGACTGGCCCGTGGCGTCATTTTCTGAGATGGGGAGGGAGCATTGGGGGAAGAACGAAGTGAGAGTGGGATGGGAGTATCTAGGAATACCATGAGAAAGTGTTCAACCTTTGTTTCAGAGATAAGAAAACTGAATCTCAGGGTCACACAGCCAGAATTTCAAACCTGGTCTTGGTCTGTCTGGTGCCCCAGGCTGGGGAACGTCTAGAATTCAGAAGCAAGCCTCTCTGCAGAGGCCCACCCATCCTCTCCATATTCTTGTGGCTTTCAGAGCGGCCAGTCACCTTGTGGAGAGCTAAGGCTTGGAAATCTACATTTCTCCTTCCCCTCTTCCCAGCATCAGGAGGGCTGGGAACCAGGCTGAAAGATGTGGGATGGTCCCAGGACTCAGGTGCAAAGAAGGAGTGAAGAACTGCACGTCTTTGTGTAGAGTTCTGCCCCCAAGCTTTCCTGCCAAGGAGAAAAATCTCCACTAATATCTCCTGCTGCCAAGCTCCCCCTTCCCACTTATATCTGCTCCGCTGGCTATCACTCTTGGAATAACATAAGCCAATCCAAGGCCTGGCTTCAGGATGAAATAAAGGTTACAAGGTAACTATCTCCACTGCTTAACACAACATCAGAAAAGATAAACTTTGATACAGTAGTTATGGATCCAGGGGCAGGAGGTGAGAAGCTTCCTCACTTCCAGGTGAGAACCACGCTCAAATACAGTGGAGGATCAAAGCTGGCTTGGCTCACTTTACATTAAATTTGGTTATAATACAGTCCAGATGCTTTGGTTGTCCTGGAATGTCATCATAGGGGTCACACTGACTGCTACTTGGGGGAAATGCACCATTGCCTAGGCATGGGGATTCTGACACAGATGGGTTTCCACTGGAAAGGCAGTTTTATTCTGGGAATTGGAATGTGAAACCTCTACATTGAATTACAGTGACGGCAAGCACCAATCTTTTTGCAGAGGAAGAGAACTGGGTCACCCTGTCACTGGGTTACCTTTGAAAGGAAAAGACAAAGGAGTTGTACTGAATTGTTCCTGGAGGCTGGCAGATACCCCTGAAGTCAGCTTGACACAGAAGGAAGAAGTATTTTGTGCTGGGCTTTCATGCCATCCCACCCACCACTCTGCCGCAGCTGAGGCTTTCTGGGTGTTTCCAGGGGGCGGCGCCAAGAAAGTCAGTCCAGGAAGTTAGGAAATAATGTGGAAAGAGAACCTGAGTTCAGCTTCGGAAAAAACAAAACACAAAGAGGAAAACGTTGGTGCCCAGTTCAGTAGGGGCTGCCACTGAGAAACACATCTGCATCTGCTCCAGGAGACTTAGGAAAATGGGGTTCAAAGACAGCACACTGCCCACGAGGGGCCAGTCACAGGCCAAGACTGTTACTACCCGAAGTCGCTCCGCTTGGAGGCTTTGGTTCCCAGCTTTGTACCTGCAGCTGACCCTTTCTGGCATCAAATCAATGTATCAGATGCCTCTTCCCAAATTTCTTTCTTCAGTTTACCTCCCCTTGTGTCCCTCAGCATCTGCAGTCACAACGATGTCTTGCCACCTTTGAGGTACTTCACTAGCTGGGCCCATGGCATCTTTCGGCAGGACTCTCACCAGCAGTCACGTAACTGTACTGTGTTCTGCCTTAGTCCCTTTGGGCTGCCGGAACAAAGTACCACAGACTGGGTGGATTCTAAGTGACAAATGTATTTCTCACAGTTCTGGAGGCCAAGTTCAAGATCAGGGTGCTGGTGTAGCCGAGTTCGGGTGAAGACCTTCTTCCACGTTGCCAACTCCAGTTCCACGATGAAATTTCACATGGCATAAAAATACAACAGAGTTCTCTGGCCTCTTCTCTTAAGAGTACTGAATCCCTTCATGAGGGCACCACTTTCATGGCCCAGTCACCTCCCAAAGGTCCCACCTCCAAAGCGCATCATACTGGGGGTTAGGGTTTCAGCATATGAATTCAGGGGGACATGAAGTTCAGTCCATTGCATCCCTCCTACAATCTATTCACCAGGGTCACCTTCCACAAACAACCCACTATCTAAGCAAAACTATGTCCAGGATGCCAGGTCCCTGTATTCAAGTTTCAAAAGGAACACCAGGCTACCAGGTCTCCCTCAAATCCTCTTGCCAGCATAACCTTCACAGGGCTGCCCACCAGCAATGAAGCAAATATCCAACTGCTCTCTGGGGCATATGCATGCCCAGTCAATGCCTCTTACCACACCATGGCCCATCAACACTACTTCATCGGATCCACTGTCCTCCAGTCCTTATCCTACCCTCCTTCTGGAATATCCACTCCAATCCTCCCCCACTGCCTCCTCCAGACACCTTCAGGTATCCTGTTCCCATCCGTGCACCCACAATTTCCAGTTCCTCCCTCAAACTCACAATGATGGGTTGTCACAAACTCTCCTCACTCAGCATGAATTGAAATTCCACATGCAAATCTCTTCAGCAGGTTTAAGCATAATCATCTTAAACTGGTGCCAGGAGCAATCTTATCTCTATCATATTTCAAGACGGAGGAATACAGAGAGTGGCCTTTGCTAAGAAATCTCAAAAGTAAGGCATTAAAGTGGGTGTTCTAATGTGCCAACTGCATGGCTGCTGAAGTCTGACCATGAATTTTTCAAACCACTACCTTGGAGAACTTGCAGGCACCTTTTGACACAAATGAGATTCCTGAGTTTTCAATAGAGGTAAAAATAGGGAAAGAGAAAAAAAAAAGAGATATTGGAATTGGGCACACAATCCTCCTTAGAATTAAATTCTTGATACTTAATTCAATTCTCCTCCAAACACCTCTCCTGGAATCCCATGGCTCCACAGCCAGATTTCATGGATACTGCTAAAGAAAGAAGAATATTGACTTAATTGTCAAAGAAGAATAAAGGTGTGGGGAGAGGGAGAGAGAGAAAGAGAAGGAGAGGGAGAGAAAGAAAGAGAGATTAGCTTTTCCAGGGCCCACTTTAACCTTTTACCTGATTTTCTAAAGGCCAAGCTGTGGAACATTGGCCATAGGATCTGCCTATTACATTGACTCCTAGAATTACTTTAGCCAAACAAAACATATTAAATCTTGTTATTTCTCTTCTTGAACATACCTTAAATTAGGTACGTCTCCTTTCAGGAAATTGAAGCAAAAAGTGCCTAATGAAACACTCATCAATAGTTCCCACTTAAAAGCATGCATTTTATCTGCTTAAATATTTTTTTATCACATTGCCAAGAGGATAGATAATAGTAGAAGCTTATAGAGATGCTGGTATCAGAAGACAGACAAGCCAAGATTTGTGAAATCTACACTGAAAATGTCTCTTGCATCGGGATCTTCCTTTCTCTTTCCTGAACCAGCACCTCTATTCGTGTCTTTATTAACTCCACAGCACTGAGGCAATGACGTTGTAACTAGGCAAGGACCAAATACTTCTGTCTGGCACTGGTGCATCTACCTGATAATAGTCATCTTTCAAAAGTACAGATCTCAAGATGTTATGCTTCTGCTCATAAATCTTGTATGAGTTTCCATTTCCCACTGACTTTCGTACAAGCTCCTCACTGTGACTTTCAAACCCTCCACAATTAGGCTTCAACTGGCTTTCCCATCCTTAGCTTCACTACCAACTACATTGGCCTCGACACATTCCTAATTCTTCCCCAAGGATGTCCAATGCTTTCTCCCTATCATGACCTTGCTCATTATTCCCTCTGTCAAGTATGCCAAACCTATCAATCTCTGCCTGATAAAATCTGATCCATCCTTTAAGGTCTTTCTCAAATATCATCAACACCCTGAAGCATTTTCCCTAATTCCAACAGAGGACTTGCTCTGAACTCCCATTATGGCACTTACCCCTTACTGAAGCATTTCTCTAACTCCGTCCCTGCCCAACACAGTGGTGCACTTACAGATATTTAACAACAAACTCTGAAAAAAAGTTATTTCTAGTGTTTACCAATTTATATTGTGTAAATATCCCTCCCATGGTTAATTTCAAGCTATCAATCTGATGTCGCTCACTAAACACAGAGTTGTGAAGAGAAAGATGTTTAGGAGTAAACAATTATATAGTATTTCCACCATACAGTTATAATAGATGTAAATAATCTCGACATCATGTTCAATAATAAAATAGAGTAAAACAATTAGAAATGAATGAATTACCTTGGTTTCCAATAAAATTTATTTATTATAGGCTTACATAGTTTAATTTTCAATAATTGTTGTAACAACCTGCTCCCAAAATTCCTAAAATTAAACAATCAGCTTTTATGAGCTGACTCAAACTAGTTCCAGCACACCACTGCTACTATTCTCCACATAACTATGTGAACTCCTTGAAGGAAGATGCCACGTCTTTAGTCATCTCTGTACACCCAGCTCAGTACCCTGTACAAGGCAGGTTCTAAATAAAACCTTAGGATATGGAAAGCCATATGCAAAGAATACAGCCCCAACATGGACACGTGAATCCATGTCCTTGAGTAAAGATCTAAAAGTAGTTCTCCATAAAGACCAAGAATGCTTAGGTCCTATTATTGGAAGAATGGTAGGAAGGGCCAGCACTGCTGAGAAGAGACTCACAGTAAATTCAGTTCCAGAATGGAGTGTAACTTGGTCTTGTAGGCTTACTTTTATTGCCACAGGAATTATTTTGGTTATTTTTGTTTCCTTTGTGGGAATGTCTCCAGGTCTAAATCAAGGAACAGGGAAAGCAATGCATGAGGTAGGACTACAAGGATAGAAGCACCTAAATACATACAACAAATATTAACAGATACAAAGGTTGAAATTGATAGGAACACAGTAACAGTAGGAGACTTTAACACCCCACTCACATCAATGGATAGATCTTCCAAACAGAAAACAACAGGGCAAAAGAGATCCTAAATGACCCAATAGAATAGTTAGACTTAAATGATATTTTCAGGATATTATATTTAAAAAAAGCCAGAACACACATTCTTTTCAAGTGCACATGGAACATTCTCTAGGACTGACCACATACTCAGACCCAAAATAAGCCTCAACGAATTTAAGAGGATAGAAATGATTTCAAGCATCTTTTCTGACCACAATGACATGAACCTAGAAGTCAAGAGGAAAAAAAAAAAAAACAATTATGTAGAGACTAAATAAAATGCTACTAAAAAACCAAAGAGTCAACAAAGCAGAAATTAAAAAAATACCTTTGGAGTTCCCGTCGTGGCTCAGCAGAAATGAATCCAACTAGGAACCATGAGGTTGCGGGTTTGATCCCTGGCCTCGCTCAGTGGGTTAAGGATATCGTGTTGCCGTGAGCTGTGGTGTAGGTCGCAAATGCGGGTCAGATCCCGCGTTGCTGTGGCTCTGGCGTAGGCCAGTAGCTCCTATTAGACCCCTAGCCTGGGAAGCTCCACATGCCACAGGTATGGCCCTAAAATGACAAAATGACAAAAAAAAAAAATACCTTTGAGACAAATGACAAACAAAAACACAACCAAACAAAATCTATGGGATGCAGTAAAAGCAATTCTTAGAGGCAAGTACATAGTGATGCAGGTCCTCCTCAAAAATAAGAAAAATTTTGGAGTTCCCATCGTGGTGGTTCAGCAGAAACAAATCCGAATAGGAATCATGAGGTTGCGGGTTTGATCCCTGGCATTGCTCAGTGCGTTAACGATCCAGCATTGCTGTGAGCTGTGGTGTAGGTTGCAGACCCGGCTCGAATCTGGCGTTGCTGTGGCTGTGGTGTAGGCCAGCAGCAACAGCTCCGATTAGACTCCGAGCCTGGGAACTTCCATATGCCACAGCTGTGGCCCTAAAAAGATTTAAAAAAAAAGAAAAAAAATTTCAAATAACAGCCTAACCTATCATCTAAAAGAATTTCAAAAAGAAAAATAAACAAAACCTCAAGTAAGCAGAAGGAAGGAAATAATAAATATCAGAAAGGAAATAAATAAGAGATTTTAAAAATCAACAGAAAAAAATCAATAAAACCAAGTGCTGGTTCTTTGAAAGGGTAAATGAAACCAAGAAACCTCTGGCCAGGCTCACCAAGAAGAAAAGAGAATCCAAATAAACAAAAGAAATGAAAAATGAGAAATAGCAATCAATATCACAGAAATACAAAAAATAAGATAATACCATGAACAATTATGTGCAACAAACTGGACCATCTAGAAGAAATGGACAAATTTCTAGAAACAGAAAGCCTGCCAAAACTGAATCAAGAAGAAACAGATAATTTGAACAGATAATCACTAGAAGTGAAATAGAATCTACAATAAAATTTTTAAAAATCTTCCCTGCAAACAGAAGTCCAGAACCAGATGACTTCACTGAGGAATTCTACCAAATGTAAAAAGAACTTTGCCAATTCCTCTCAAAGTCTTTCAGAAGGTTGAAGAGGGGGGGACACTCCCAAAGTCATTCTATGAAGCTACCATCACCCTGATATCAAAACCGAAGACAATACCAAAAAAGAAAATTACGGACCAATACCTTTGATGAATACAGGTGCAAAAATCCTCAATAAAACATTAGCAAACCGAATCCAACAACACATAAAAAAGGTCATACACTATGATCAAGTTGGATTCATACCTGGGTTACAAGGATGGTTCAATATATACAAATAAAGCAATGTGATATACCACATCAATAAAAGGAAAGACAAAAACCATGATCATATCAACAGATGCAGAAAAAGCGTTTGACAAAATTCAACATCCATTTATGATAAAAACTCTTAGCAAAGTGTGTATAGAGGGAATATATCTCAGTATGACAAGCCAACATAATACAGCCAACATAATACTCAATGGGGAAAAGCTGAAAGCCTTCCCACTAAAATTTGGAATAAGACAAGGATGCCCACTATTGCCACTTCTACTCATTACAGTATTAGAAGTCCTACACATGGCAATCAGACAAGAAAAAAAAAAAATAAGAGCTATCCATATGGGAAGAGAAGAGGTAAAATTGTCATTATATGCAGATGATGATATTATATATAGAAAACCTTAAAGACTCTGCACAAAACTACCTAGAACTGATAAGTGAATTCAGCAAGGTAGCAGGACCCAAAATTAACATACAGAAACTGGTTGCATTTCTTTACACTAACAAATATCAGGAAGGAAAAGTTATAAACATCCCTTTTAAAATCACAACAACAATAAAAAAAAAATACTTAGGAATAAAACTGACCGAGGAGCTGAAAGACTTATATGCTGAGAACAATTACACACTGATAAATAAAACTCAAAATGATTCAAAGAAATGGAAAGATATCCTATGCTCCTGGACTGGAATAATTAATGTTGTTAAAGTGGCCATACTACCCAAAGCATTCTATTGACTTAATGTGATCCCTATCAAAATATCCATTATATTTTTCACAGAATTAGAACAATCCCAAAATTTATGTGGAATAATAAAAGACCCAGAACTGCCAAAGAAATCCTTAGGAAAAAAAACAAAACTGGAGGCATAACAAATCTGAAGTCCAAGACTTCAGACAATACCACAAAGCTACAATAATTAAAATAGCATGGTTTTGGCACAAAAACAGACATATGGATCAATGGAACAGAACATAGAGCCCAGAAAGAAATCCGCACACTTCTGGTCAGTTAATCTTTTTTTTTTTTTTTGCCTTTTGTCATTTTATGGCCGCACCTGCGGCATGTGGAGGTTCCCAGGCTAGGGGTCTAATCGGAGCTGTGGCCACTGGCCTGCGCCACAGCCACAGCAATGCAGGATCCGAGCCGCGTCTGCAACCTACACCACAGCTCACGGCAACGCCGGATCGTTAACCCACTGAGCAAGGCCAGGGATCGAACCCGCCACCTCATGGTTCCTAGTCGGATTCGTTAACCACTGCGCCACGATGGGAACTCCCTGGTCAGTTAATCTTTGACAAAGGAGGTAAAAAAAAAAATACAATAGAGAAGAGACAGTCTCTTCCACAGCTTGTATTGGGAAAGCTGGACAGTCTCATGTAAATCAAGGAAGTTAGAATGCTCCCTCACACTACACACAAAAACAAACTTGAAATGGCCTAAAGACTTAAATACAAGACAAGACACCATAAAACTCCCAAAAGAGAACATAGGCAAAACATTCTCTTTCTTAAGTAGTACCAGTATTTTCTTAGGTCAGTCTTCCAAGGCAATAGAAATAAAAGAAAAAAATAAACAAATGGACATTATAGAAAATAATATAAAAAAGAATGTATACATATGTAAAAAAATAAAATAATAGCACCTAGAGAAAGAAAATAAATAAATAAACAAATGGGACCTAATCAAATTTACAAGCTTTCGCATGGCAAAACAAACCATAAATAAAGCAAAAAGACAACCTATGGAGTGGGGAAAAAATATTTGCAAACAATGCGACCAACAAGGGCTTAATTCCCAAAATATACAAATAGCACATACTATTCAATAACAGAAAAACAAACAGCCCAATCAAAAAATGGGTAGAAGACCTAAATAGATGCTCCTCTGAAGAAGATATACAGATGGCAAATATACAGATGGCCAATATACATGAAAAGATGCTCAATATCGCTAATTATTAGAGAAATGAAAATCAAAACTACAATGAGGTACCACCTCACATTGGTCAGAATAGCCATCAGCAAAATGTCTACAAATAATAAATGCTGGAGAGGGTGTGGAGAAAAGGGAACCCTCCTACACTGTTGGTGGAAATGTAAATTGGTACAGCCACTATGGAAAACAGTACGAAAGTTCCTTAAAAAACCTAAAAAGAGTTGCCATATGATCCAGCAATCCTACCTGGGCCCTCTGTGGATACGGGCCACAGTGACATCAAAGTCTTCAGCATCACCTGGGGCCTGGCAGTCCTTCTCTGGTCCCTAGTCAACAGCGCCTTGTCCATTCCCCCAACCGTGAGTTTAGATACCCCTTTCCCATCTAAAGCCATATACCCTTGGGCTATGAAGAGCTTTCTGGGCATCTGAATTATCTGGAGGAAGTTTTACAGATCTGGACCCTAAGCCCCACCTCTAACCTAGCCTGCACCGTCTAGTCTCTAGACTTAGATATTCCTAGTGGCTTTTAACCATCTCTAATGTGTTTTAATAAGGAGATCAGTGCATTTACATTTTCTCAGTAATCCTTTAACTGTCCTGTAGGGGAAAATAGCAAGTCTGTCACATTAAAATACAAAACAACGAAGCTGAACTTACAGGAGGAGAATAATACACCTGGGTAGGGAATAGCTGTTCTGTTTGAAGGTTACTTTATCAATTGGTTCTTCTAGGTCATGTTTACAAGCCTTCCAAAGAAAGGTACTGTTACTTCCTCTTTAAGCCTCATTTTACTGATGTAGGGAAAGGTGGGAATGTTGGAGTCAAAACAGTTTCTGATTGCATGTGAGCAATGGCATGCTACACCATCCTCTGTCCCTTTGACCCACCTCTACGGCTCTAATTGGTACCTTTGAAACAGCACATGGAAGTTTCCTTGGTCATCCTTTTTTTTTTTTTTCCAATTGAAAAAAATGCTGTGTTAGTTTCTGGTGTACAGCAAACTGACTCAGTTATATATCTATATATCTATATATTCTTTTTTATATTCTTTTCCAGTAAGGTTAATTACAGAATATTGAATATAGCTCCCTATGCTCTACAGTAGGACCTTGCTGTTTATCTATCTTATTTACAGTAGTGTGTATCTGCTAATTCCAAACTCCTAATTTAATCTC
This sequence comes from Catagonus wagneri, assembly GCA_004024745.2. NCBI lineage: Eukaryota > Metazoa > Chordata > Mammalia > Artiodactyla > Tayassuidae > Catagonus > Catagonus wagneri. The sequence goes on from PVHT021183598.1 coordinate 1,013,190, forward strand.
TCAACCCCCTTCCCCTTTGGTAACCATAAGTTTGTGCCATTGAGGATGACACAAGTGAGTGAGTGAGCAAAGAGGCTGGATGAAGAGACTGATCCTGTGGATGAACAGACGCCACAAAAAAATAAACGGAAAGAGCCATGTGTAAAAAGGCAAAAAGGATGATGGGAGAGCTGGATCATCTCTAGCAGTGAAGCCAGAAGGGGGACTGAGGGCACGAGAGGTCAAGTGGAGATCAAAAAAGCAGGAACAGTTCACATATCCAACTTGCCCCAAACATATACTTCAAAGTTTTCCAATAATTGAACCAATTATAATTTTAAATGTTAAATTTATTTAAAATTTTAAAAAATTAGCTCTTCAGGTACACTAGCCAGCCATGTTTCAAATCAGATCAAGTATTTACAATGAAAATTTGGCATTGAATCGACACATCGGAAGTATAAAATACACTCTGAATTTTGAGGATTTTGCATAAAGGAAAGTAAAATCTCATTAATACTTTGTAAACTGATTACAGATGGAAATGATAATGTTTTGAATATATTTGGTTAAGTGTTATTAAAGTTTGGGGTTTTTTTAAGCAGGAATAGAGAGGCGAGGATGTGGGAAAGCAGGATGGATGAGTGGAGTGGCCAGAGAATGACATGCTGGAGTTTGCAATTTCAAGGGAGACATTGCTGATGCACGTAAGAAGCTTCTAGAGTGTATATGCTCATTAGGATGTAAGGGGTCTGAGAGCTCTGAGACCAGCTTGGCGGGTGAGCTGTCGTCATGAAGACTGAAACAACCGCAGGACACGGAGGGCCTTGGAATGGAGAGGAAGCCCTGGAGGAGTTGTGAGGGCATGATCAAGACACCTACAGGTGACTGCAAAAAGTGAAGGTACTGTGCCAAAGTGAAGGTGCCCTCCACAAAGGACGAGTCAGAAGTGGTGTGAGAGGCTGAGAATGGCTCCCAAACATCTATGTGAAGACTAATCCTTAGGCTTTGTGAATCTTGTTTTTATTTATAAAAAGGGATTCCCCGGATGTGATTAAATTAAGGATTTTGAGTTGAGATTATCCTGTAATAAACTGGGAAGGCCCTAAATGGCATCACAATGTCCTGATAAGAAAGGCAGGAGACACAGAAGAGGAGAAGCCAATGTGCTCACAGAGGCAGAGACCGGAGTGATGTAGCCACAGTCCAAGGACTGCCCACAGCCGCCAGAAGCTGGAAGCGGCCAGAAAGGGATTCTCCCCAGAGCCTCCAGAGGGAGTTCAGAGACCTGCCAACATCTTGAGCTCAGCTCAGTAACACTTAGTTCACATTTCTGGGCTCCAAAACCGTGAGACAATATATGTCTCTTGTCCTAAGCCCCTTAATTGGTGGCGTTTTGTTAGAGCAGCCACAGAAAACAAGTGTCAATGGGGAGCTGAGAAAAGGACTCCTAACCCCATGGAAAACAGCTTGCACTGGAGTCAGGTTTCAGGCGAGGCAGGAGGGGGAGGGAGAACATTCCATGAAGAGGTTATTTCCATAAGGAAAACAGTTAAGCTAAGGACAAAGCTTCTAAAGGGCGCAGCGAAAAATCACCTGAAGGAAGGTCGGGTTGCCATGGGGGAGAAGTGAGAGAAGGACACACAGCAGGGATGTGGTGAAAAGAGGGCAGAGAGCAGCAGGCTGGAGAGGCTCGCAAGTCAGGCCCGGCGGGGACAGGGGGGCCACAGTGGGAGCAGGTAGCCTTGGGTTCTTGCATGGCACCCTGGCCCCTCAGCCTCACTGGGGAAAACCTGTCCTAGGCCTCCCTCCCAGCTCCTGCTGGTTGCCAGCAATCCTTGGCATTGCTTGGTTTCTAGATGTATTAACTCCCATCTGCCTCCGTCTTCACATGGCCTTCTTCTGCATCCTCTCCCCTTCTTAAGAACATCAGTCATTGGATATAGGGCCCACACAAAATCCAGGATGATTGCATCTCAAGACCCTTTAATTATACTTGCAAAAACACCATTTCTAAATAAGGTTACATTCTGAGGTTCTGGGTAGACATGAATTTTTGAGGGACAGTATTCAGTGAATTACAAATAGCACTTATATAACACCTACTTTATGCCAAGTATTTTTCTAAGCCTTTTACTTACATTAAATAATTTTATCCTCACAACTCTCCTATGAGGTAGATATTATTATGTTTATCCTCATTTTACAGATGAGGAAGCTGAGATACAGTTAGGTTAAGTAACTTGCCCGTGGACACGTATGTAGTAAAAACTAGCACTGAATTCAGACCCAGACAGTCTGGCTCCAAACATCATGTTCTAAACTACTGCAACAATCTGCTATAAATAATTACCAACAGTAACCTGGATTTCTATGCTTCATGCCTTACACTTTTTAGCAAAAAACCTGACTCAGCCACTGCTACTTACACTCGCACTTGTGATCAGAGAGAACTTAATCCACAAACTATTAGTTTATTTGCTGGAGTACAAACAGAAACATGAAATGTGAATTTACTAATTGTTCTGCCCTTTGCAGATGCCAACTGTGTGATCACAGACAAGTCAATCATTCTCTGTGGATCAGTCTGCCAATTACTGTGTACTGAGCACCTACTATGTGCCAGGCAATGGATTAGGTACTGAGGATCTGGTGAAGCACAAGGCAGGTAAAAGCCCCAGCCCTGCTAGAGTTTAAACGCTAATGAGAGAAGTGAATTAACCATGTAATCACCCAGGTACTTTAATAATTATGCAAAGAACCGGGACCGAACATACAGTATGGGCTTTCTGGAAGCAGACAGAGGGAAGGCCTAGCCCCATTTGAGAAGTCAGGGAAAAAGGTCTTCAGAGAGGATCATTCAAACCAAGAGAGAAAGGATTTCTGCAAGATGGGAAAAGCCTTCCAGGCAGAGGAAACAACAGGTCTGAAACGGAGAACCTAAAAAGAACAGTAGGTTCAGGAGTGGAGAATTCTGGGGCAGTTAAAGAAGGAGCAAGGTGCAATGAGGCAGTGTCTCCCCTTCCTAAGGGTACTTGGAGTCTCGGCTGCCTCATCTGAAAACCAGAGCTAATCACAGAGATCACCAACACTTATTAGGAAGATTAATAAAGCTAGTAGAGGTCATCTTAATGAAACAAAGAAACGTGTGCACACGAATTTCAACAGTATTTGGCCTTGTCTCATTTACAAGCGACATGTTTTCTAAAGACCTCACTACACCTGACATCAGTCATATTAAAACCATTGATTCCTCTACACAGTGATTGGGTAATCATTGTATTAAAGGCAGACTAGCTCAATATAGAACAAGTGAGCGCATTCCACAATAGATTTTTTTTGGGGGGTGGGTAGCATACTAAATTTAAATCACACCATAGGCACTTTTTAGCATTAACATGTACTGTATATCTGTATATTTTGCATTTCAATAAACCCATTTTCCCCCTGCATGTAACACTTGGTAATTCAGAGAAATGTATCTTAGCAGCTCCCAACTGCTGCTTCCTCAAGTTGGTTGGCTCATGGTTTTCTTCTTTTTTTTCTTTTCTTTTTCTTTTTTTTTGAGTTAAGTGAAAACTATGAGTTTCTTGGAGCAAGAATAAACATGTCTTTGAGAAAAAGAAATTCCTTTTGTTTCCCTCCCCTTCTCTCAATATCATATATGAGATGGAAGTATCAGCCTAATTTATCCATAATAAAGTGACCACGGGAGGAAGTCAAGAATCATTTCAGTGAAAATTGTCATATATACTTATCATTACACCATACCAACAAGGCTTCTTTCTCCACATCCTATTTTTCCCTCGAGCAAGGAGAAAGGCTCATTACAAATACAAGCTCTGCTCCCAAATAGATGTGGGTTCAAATCCTGGCTTTACAACCTACAAGCTCTATGGCAAGGTGATTCTGTGTGACTCCCAAAGTTAAGTCACACATGGCCGTGCAGCTCCTGCCTGTGCATTATAGCATTCACACCTGGAGCCACAAGCTACCATGTAAGAGATCTGATTACCCTGAGTCTGCTGAGCTGTGAAGAAGCCCAGACCACGTGCGGAAGCAAGGTGAAGGTGCGCTGCTGGCAGTCCCTATCTGAACCTTCCATGCCCAGCCACCAGATATGGAAGGAACAGCCTCACAGATCCTCCAGGCCAGTCCATACACCAGCTGAATGCCACTGAGGTACATTAGCTGATGCCATGAGGAGCAAAAGAATCACCTTAATGCTTGGCCCACAGAATCTGTTAGCTTAATAAAATGGTTGTTATTTTAAGCAGCTAATTTTGGGGGTCATTTGTTACACAGTAATTGAAATAGAAACAAGAAGCAACCCACATAAGCATTGTCTCACTGGGCCAACAAGCCTTTGGAAAGACCCTCGGCTACAACTCAACAGGATGGGAGTAGTAACAGGAACCATATGGAAACAACGGGCTCAGATATAGGACTTAACCTCTACTGGGTAGTGTTCTAGCAATGTATGTCTAGAAACTCATTTGATCCACACAGCAGGCCTAGATGTAGGCAGTATATGAAGTCCCACTTCACCAATAAGGAAATTGAGGCCCAGAGAGGTTAAGTGACTTGCCAAACCTCCTACAGCAAGTAAGTGATAGAGCAGCATTTGGATGCAGGCGGTCTGGTGCCAGAGTTCCTACCTTTGGTCATCTCACTATATACTCAGTCATGTCAAGTATTAAATATCCCACTATATACTCAGTCATGTCAAGTATGTGTGTCAAGTCTGTACAAGAAGCCTTACTAAGGTGCCTGGACCTCCTGAAAACATTGATTTGCTGGGAGGAAAGCCTTTACCATGGCTACAGAGCTGGCTTCCTGGTACCACTCACCAGGTGCATCTGGAGTGGTGCTCCCAGCGGCTCAAACGTAGGCTCTTCAGCCCCTGGCTCAGTCTTCAAGCTCGGAGGGGAGGCTTATCGAGTCCCTGCAATTCATAAAGACCACCTTCCTTTGAAAAAAAAAAAAACTCCAACCCTGCCCTGGCACTCAGGGACAACTCAACACTGATAATGTTACTTTGAACTAGGACTTACTGCTATCATCCTAGGTGTGACAGGAAGGCTCATAATAATCATATGTAAAGTCTACCAAGCACTGTGTGCCGGGCGAGTCTTACGCTCAGCACTTCATATGTGATATCTCCTTTAATTCTCACAAAAAACAGTGGCCCAGGATGCAGCAATCCTAACTAAGGCTCATGGAGATGAACTGACCTGCTCAAGACCACACAGTTATTAAGGGGGGGTGGCAGGATTTGAATTCACATCAGTGTAACTCTAAACCCAGTATGTTCAACTAGATCAGTGAAACTCAGTGCACTGCCTTTCTGGATGAAAAAAAGATGCACGACCTAAGGGTTCAAAGCCAGTATGGGCTCCCACACCACCCTTTCTGGCTGAATCCCAGCTCTACCCCTTTTGCTCTCAACTGTTCACTTCCCTCACCTGCAAAATAAGGGTAATAAAAGTACTGCCACTTCCACTCCTCAGTCTATGCTCAAGAGAAATAAAAACATTTATTTACTCCAAAACCTGGACAAGAACGTTTAGGGCAGCATTACTGACAAGAGCCAAAACTGGAAACAACCCAAATGTCCTTCGATAGATGGATGGATACACAAACTGAGGTCTATCCATATAATGGAATATTATTCAGCCATAAAGAGGAATGAAGTATAGAGTTCCTTTGTGGTGCAGCAGGTCAAGGATCTGGCACTGTCACTGCTGTGGCTCAGGTTGCTGTTGTGGCATGGGCTCAATCCCTGGCCTAGAAACTTCCATATGCTGTGGGCACAGCCAAAAAAAAAAAAAAGAGGAATGAAGTGTAGTACATGCTACAATGTGGGTAAAACTCAAACACGTTTTCCTAAGTGAAAGAAGCCAGGCACAAAAGGCCACATATTATATGATTCCAGTTATACAAAAAGTATAGAACAGGACAATCTATGGAGAAAGAAAAAGGATTAATGTTTTCTAGGGAGGGGTTTAGGGTAGGGGGAATAAGGAGTGACGGCTAATTAGTATGGGGACTCTTTGAGCAGGAGATGAACTCTTCTAAAATTGCTTGTAATGATTGTTGCACATATTTGTAAATATTCTAAAACCCAGTGAATTGTGTACTTCAATGGGTGAATCAGACGGTATGTGAATTAAACCTCAAGAAATCTGTTTAAAAAATACTGCCTAACATGGGGTTATGTTTGTCATAAACGAATAAAGTGCCAAGAGCCATGCCTGGCACATGCTCAGCTCCGAATACAAGTTAGCTATTTTTATGTTTTACAAAGTTGGAAAGAATGTACCAGAACAGACTTAGGATATTGGTTCTTGTTTGGGCACCACAAGGAATCACATTCAATTTTCACTCCCGATTTTATTGTGTTTTCCTGAAAGTCGTTAAGCCTCCTTCATCCTGTCACCTGAAACACACAGCTAGAAGTGCCAAATTGCGCAGGAGAAATCAGAGGAAAACAAAAGCAAAATAAAACCAATATTTTGGTGGGAAATACCAACTGCGGTGGGAAAATACCTCACCCCGTTTGTGTTTCAGGAATTGATTAATCAACAGGGAGACGCTCTGCCTGTGTCTCCCCCATGCTGTCCTCCTCTGCACCCCGCCCTCCTTCCCTCTCTCCATTGAAAAGTTTAGCTACTGCCTCAGCCAAATACTTACGGTGAAAACTGCGAAACAGAAGTCCACACAAAGATGGCAGCAGTGGGGTTGTAGCAACTTTGCTAGCACCTGCCCAAGGTGAGGCCCTTGAATTCCCCAGAAGCAGCTGCTGCTTGGCTGAGGGCCAGCTGGTGTTGTGGGATAAAAGACAACTTTGTGCTGCCTCTCTCTGCACACCAGCCAGCGTCTACCCCAATCTTAGTAACAAAAGGAGAACGGAAAAGGCAGAAGTTCTCCGAGGAGCTTGGGAAAGAGACTGCACGTCCAACCTTCCCAAATTTCTTATTTAACTTCATCACAGAAATTAGATTGTGTTGCTTGCAGCTGTTTGCAAGGTTTCCTTGTCCTTAACCTTGGAACCTAGTAGGAGCTTTCCTCAATGCCAGCACCAGACAGGAGGCAGGGCCCAGACAGTTTCTATTCCTTGGATTTTTTTCTGCAGAGAGGTTAACTTACAGAAGGGTTCTCTTCCAAAATCCCATTGGTCAGTCAGTCCCTTCCCAGTCCAGCTCAGAAATGCTTAATTGATCCACATGTAGCTCAAATATGGATACTTTCAATAACAGGGTCATGGTTCCTCACCTAGAATGTTCCTCACCTAAAATGTAACATTAGCTACAGAAATCAGAGCTATTTGATTCCAGAAATGGAATTCAATGTATATACTGTCTATGATGCAATGCTCCCTTTGGGGGTGGGAACAGCAGCCTATAATCAAGACAATACACAATCTTTCTGAGGTGAAGCAGATGAATTCTCAGATGAAGAAGGATAAATAGATTGTAAAGAGACTCACAGTCAGTTCAGGTCGACTTTTGCCAGGAAATCAGTTTGCTGGAAACCTGCCAAAAAAATTCAGCTTTCCATCGTACTGGATTTCAGAATTGCAGATAAGGGACTTGAAACCTACGCCTTCGTGTGTACTCCTGGGCGATTTCTACACCTGACTGAGCCTCATTTTCCTCATCCGTAAAATGAGATATTAAAAGAGCCGATGCACAGAAAGCTTTGAGCAGTGCCTGACACGTGGTTAAGAGCTCAAGAAACATTATCTCACCTAAGTGTCCATTAACAGATGAATGGTTAAAGCTATGGCATATGGATACAACGGAATATTATTCAACCAGAAAAAAAGAGGGAATCCTGCTATTTGCAACAACATGGATGGAACCTTGAAGGCATTACGCCAAGTGAAAATAAACCAGACAAAGACAAATACTGGATGCTCTGACTTCTACGCGGGATCTTAAACAACAACAGCTCATTGAAAAATAGATTTGTGGTTACCAGAGCAATGGGGTTGGGGAGGGGAGTGGGGAACTGGATGAAGGTGGTGAAAAGTACAAACTTCCAGTTATAAGATAAATAAGTACTAGGGACATAATGTATAACATGATGACTATAGTTAATGCTGTTATATGATATACATGAAATTTAAGAGAGTAGATCCTGAGAGTTCTCATTACAAGGAGAATTTTTTTTTCTTTTTTCCCCCATTTCCTTTCATTCTCTGTGAGATGATGGATGTTAACTTATTGTGGTAATCATTTCACAGTGTATGCAAGTCAAACCTCTATGCCGTACACCTGAAACTCATGCAGTGCTGTATGTCAATTATATCTCAATCAAAGTGAAAAGAAAAAAAGAAATGCTAATTCCATGGTTACTGCTGCTGAGTTCTTCATTAGCATCACTTCCGTCCTTCGTAACAGGAGCAACTGGAAGGGATCTAGATACCAGGATTTGGTCATTTTCCATATCTGTACCAAAAAAGGATGTCTTTAGGTTTATCACTTTTCAGGTGTTCTCCGTCAGCAAAGAACGGCTGCCATGCTGAGGAGGGCAGGGCAGCTACTATGCAGTATTACCCAGCACTCATTTATATGTATGAGGTACCTGGGAGTCAGGGGTTTATAAATCACATTGTCAGTATAGCAATAAGAGCTGCCCTTTGTTGAGCCCCCAAACGTGCCCAGCACTGCACTAGGTACTTAACAGATGTTATCTTGGTGATCATGGCCACAGCCTATAAGGGCAGTATTACCACTGTTACCGAGAGTTGATGCCCTAGACCAAGGGGCAACTAAGAGATGGCAGCTCCAGGGTTCACCCCAATTTCCTCTGCCCCCCAGCCCAGTCTCTTTCCTCTACACTGCCGCTGTGGAACGATCTGAGATTTGATCACTTTGTCAACACAAAATGAGGGTGAATCTAACATGGACACACAGAATCAGCCATGCTGTCCAGAACGTACATTTCACATGGAAGAACAACCTACCTATACCGATTCTCCTGGTTTTGAGAATTATTACAGTGGGGGTGTGTGTGAGCATGTGTGTGTGGTCTTTTGGGGTAGGGGTAGGGAAGCTGATTATTCTTATGAAGTTTCATTATGGTTTAATTATTTTTTTCATGAGATAAGCCCAGAAGGCCTTTGTTTCAAATATTATTTCTAATTATTCATGGCTTATGAATGCAATCACAAATAAGGGTGAGAAGGTAGGTTTATTATTTAATCAACTGCATAAAATGATGTACTATTCAAATTTAAAAGGAAAGAAAGTCATCTTATAATTAAAGCCCTAGTCAGATAATGAGGTCTCTTTGGCTATAATCTATCCTCCAAGTTGCTAAAATTTGTGAAAAGTAGCTATAAGAGTCACAACCTAACATTATTAGGGTAGACACTGGGGTCCACACAGGGGTTTCCATGAGCCCCACCCCTCAGGAGGGACCTTGGAGGTCAGCAGAGTCCAAACCCTTGTGCTTTGCAACAAACCCTTCTGAAACCTACCCAGCAGACCACACTTTGATGAGTAGTTTAACCACCCCATGAAGTAGCTCCTTCCTCTGCTGGAGAGCCCAATGGTCAGAAAGGACCAACTTGTGCATGTCTGTGGCATAACTTCTAGACTTTTTGTCACCCCTCTATCCACTCACTTCTGGAAGCTGTCTATAATGCAGTGTTTCTCATACTTGGCCACATAGTAAAACTCACTCTGAGCTCTTTTATAAATCATGCTGCCATGAGAATGTGGGTTCAACCCCCGGCCTCGCTCAGTGGGTTGGGGATCCGGCGTCGCTGTGAGCTGTGGTATAGGTCACAGACGTGGCTCGGATCCCACGTTGCTGTGGCTGTGGTGTAGGCCAGCAGCTGTAGCTCTGATTTGACCCCTAGCCTGGCAACTTCCAAATGCTGAGGGTGCAGCCCTAAAAATAAATAAACAAACAAATAAATCTTTCCAGATGATTTAAATGGGGAGTCAAATTTGAGAACCAGGGCCTTAAACCTTCACTACTCAAAAATGGTCTCCAGACCAGTAGCACCAACATGACCTGGAACTTAGGAACACAGGATCTCAGGCTCTGCCTAAGTCTTTTTACAAGATGCACTGGGATTCCTGTGCATATTACAGTGTGAGAAGCCAGACTGTAAGGTCTGGTTTAATTTAATTTAATTGTTTTTCTTTTTTTTTTTTTTGCTTTTTTAGGGCCGCACCTGTGGCATATGGAGGGTCCCAGGCTAGGGGTCGAATCTGAGCTGTAGCTGCTGGCCTACAGCACAGCCACAGCAACAAGGGATCCAAGCCGCGTCTGCGACCTACACTACAGCTCCTTAACCCACTGGGTGAGGCCAGGGGTCAAACCTTCATCCTCATGGATCCTAGTCAGATTCGTTTCCAATGTGCCACAACGGGAACTCCAGGTCTGGTTTAAATATATTGTTTTCTTCTATCTTAAGCTCAGTTATCTTCAAATAAGACAAAGTCTCTTCTGACTCAAGGTTTGCGACAAAATGTTGGGACTTTCTCTGGCCTGCTCCTGATCCATTTCAGGGTTAACTAAATCCTCTTTTCAGCCCTAGAGCTGGACTCTGGTCATCCAACTTTACTGGATCTAAGCTTTACCTAGTGCACTACATCCTAAACTAAGGTCCACAGTCACATTCTCAGGGACCTGTATTTCCATAAGAATGTCTTTAAGTGGGATTTTATTTCAATCACAGAATCTACAAAACTATATCAGCTGTAAGCATTTTCGAAACTATCTGGATGACCGACCTAGAGCTGCTGTCTTGTGATTTCAGCTCCATGTTGGCTTTTGTGTTTACAGTCATACTGGTGCCAATTAGAAACATTTTAAGTGTCTCAGGCTAATGAGAAAATAACAGAGACCAGCCTAGGGTGCAGAGCCAGGATTTAAATCCAGAGCTGCGACTTTGTAGCCTGTGCTTTTTTTGGCAGCCTGTGCTCTTAAAGCACAACGTCACCCCAGACTCCATGTTGAATGACCTACCAGCCACTTTTCTATCTACCCTCTCAGTGTTCGCCCTTGAGATTAAGTCTGACCACCAGAACAGTGCCTGCTTCAACCACATTGCCTCTGCTCCACCAGTCACTTTCGATGAGCTCATAATGTCATGAGAAAGAACTATATGACACCCAGCCTTGTTTTTGCTGTGCCCGCCATGGAGAACCACAGGAGAAACTTAAACTTCCTCACCATGAAATACTTTTTTTCCCCTAAAGAAATAGAACTCACACTTGCATTTTTGTATGAGAGTTTTGGTACCAAGTGAAGGCCAAATGCCATGATGGACGACCAAGACAGAGTAAGTCAAGGAGGGGCAAGGGGTGGGAGGACTGAGGTGCCATGTGGCCTTGGTCGCACAGGTGCAGCAAGTGCCCAAGACCTGCAGCAGAGCAGGCACTGCACAATCACACTGCAAAAAGATGTACCTACGAAGTTGTGCCATTCGTGTTACTTTAAATGCATAAAGATGAATTTCTCTTTAAATGATACTTTTCTATCATTTTTATTTCATTAAAATGTTATATTTAGGTATATTAAATTTACTGTTTCCTCAAATGAATCATGACTACCCAAAATCTAGTTCTCTATTAAAAAGTAAAAATAAATGATGGGGACCCAAATTATAGTCTGTTATGCTAGGAAGGAAGGGAGGGAGGGAGGAAGGAAAGAAGGAATTAGAATATAAAACCACTAAACTATACTACTATTGAATTCAACGATAAATACTGAAATTTAGCAAAAATCATCCACCACACCGCAACTGATATCATCAGCTGTTGATACAGTCTCTCTTTAAATTCCTATAAAGACACTCAGGAACAGATGGAACACTAGGCTGATGGCAGGTCTATTGCCAAAATCCTGGGGGAATTTCTACCAACTACAACTGCAATGTCATTGACACTGGACTGGACAATATAATCAATGGCCCAGCCTGTGCTACAACTAGATACAGAATTTGACACCCCGCTGTCCCCACTGGTACAGCTATGCCAGGTTTCCCTAATGAGAAAATTGAAGATTATCCCTCTACTCCATGGGGCAAATTTCTATAAAGCCAAAATGCTGTTCTCCACTCAGTGCATTCTTACAGCTCCTCTTTATTTAGTAATGAATGCAATTCCCAGGAAATATCTGGACAGGAGGTATCTGTGTGTGTTGGTGAGTCGGGTGACTAACACAAGTGGTGCCTTGCATCCTGGAGGATTGGGCATCACTATACATTGCTCTAGGTCAGTGTTTTTCAAACTATGGGCTGGGAATCCTTACTGAGATGTGAAATTAATTTGGTTGTCACGTCCTCTTTAAAAACAACAAAATTAGAAGAGAAGGTATCAGAGTACATCTCACATAATAAAAGTATGTATTGTTATGATACAACCTGTGTTTGAGAGATGGTGTGTATATATGTGTTCTAGATGACAATGTGAAAGCGTCTTCCTAGGAACCCTGCTTTTGTCCACTAACACATCGCTTACACTAGCATTGTTTTAAGTGAAAATTTGGTGAACATATCTATGCCCTATACCAAGGGTATCATATGATGATTTCAAGGGTGGACTCTGGAACCCAGCCACCATCTTGCTAGCCTTGTGACCTTGGACACTTGGTTTTGCCTATTAGTGCATCTGCTGCCTCACCAGTGAAGCCGATGGCAACACGAGTGCTTACTCGTAAAGCTGTTGTAACAATTTAATGGATGGGTACCTGCAGAGCAAGTGGAACTGTGCTTGGCTTGCCCTAGGTTCTACTTAAGTATTGGCCATTATTCATATAATCACGATTATTTAACCAAGTCAACGGTAAGTATCGCATATGATGGCACAGCTAAGTGCAGAGCTCCAGAGTACACCACTTAAAGATCTCCCGCCAATTTTACACGGATCCCAGTAATCACCCCTTTGAATGCAGTGGCTCCACCAGCTAGAAACTCATTTAACTTCCATCCAGTATGTATGTGTCCATCTTCAAGATGCCATAAGAGACGCTGGCATCCCATCCTGCTCACGGTACGTGCCAAAGTCCTCACTGTGACTGAACAACATGTTGTGGCCCCTGTTCCCCATCCTCTGGCATCACTGTCCTCCTCTCCCTTCAGTCTCCCCCTGGCACAGGCAGCTCCAGTCCTGCTGGCCTCCTTGCCAGTTTTGAAACACTCACCTTTGCACCTGCTGTTCCCTCTGTCCCAGATTCTCTACTCAGACAGACACATGGTTTGCTCTTTCCCTTCCTGGAGATCTGCTTGTGGGCACCTTATTAGAAGGGCCTGCCAGGTGGTCCTACAGTAAATACAATCCCTTGCTACAACCCCAGGCCCCTGTGGTTCCTCTAACCCCCAGCACTTAACATTAGCAGACATACTGTTTAGTTGTTTAGTTGATTGTTTTCCCTCTTTCATGCTGGAATGTCAACCCCAAGAATCCTGGATTTTTGACTGTTTGTCCACTGCTGTATCCCGGGGGCCTAGAGGAGTGTGTGGCACAGAGTAGCAGATAGTAGTAGTCATTTAATAAATATCCGCTGAATGACTAAATGTCAAACACTGTGCAGAAACCCTGATGTGTTACATCTATAGCATTCTCCTGACCTTGGAGTCGAGTCATAGCCTTTTAAACTCTTTTTAAATAGACATTTAAGGCATTAAGTTTAGTTTAGCATGACTTGCTCTCAGTGCCCATAAAATTTTATACGTAATAAAACAATTCTTTGTCTTTTTGTGCAGCAAAGTACATGAAGCCCTGTTAAACATGACTCTGCTGCATTTGTAGATTTTGCTGCAGCCTTTGGCTCTGTCACCAGAAATCAGCTCTGGCCCAATGGCCTTGCCCCATCATTGATGGGCATCCCTTAGTTCTGCTTCAGCAGGTTCTCACTGGCACCTCTGATAAAATAAAGGCAGGAATTTCCAGTTCTTTGACCAAGGGGTGAAGCAAGGGCATATCTTAGTCCTGCTTCTATTCAAGCTTCCCCTTAATGACATACTTAATCTTGAAATCAGATTATAGGGTATTTCATTACCTCCATACAATTTCTAAATCACTGCTGTGTACAAGTAATAAACTTTGAGTTTTAGGCCTGCTTTTATTCAGTTTATTTACTGTAATAGCTGCTCCTGGTGACTTTTCTCCTGCTTATTTCTATTTTCCTCCTATTTTCTGTCTTTTTTAAAAAAGTAAGTAGTCCTGGGTCTGTGTCTGTCCTGCTAAGGTAGCAGTGGAGAGTGTTGTTGCAACTTGTTGCTTGGAGACAGGGGTCCTTGAAAAATCCGGAATGGATACTGCTAATGATCTTTAGTTACATTTTAATATGTAAATCCACAAATACAAAATAAGCAGTTGTGAAACTTTTTCCTTCTTAACAATTATTTTGTAAAATAGGTAGCATACATTTATTCTATAAGATCCAGGATAACCATCTAATGCCAAATTATCAAAAGCTGGCTTGCCCAGTATTTTTGCTCACTCGACTCTATTTAGAACTTCTATCCCTGTGTTTGCCAATATTTTATGGTTTTTTTTGTTTGTTTGTTTGTTTTGCCTTATCTAGGGCCGAACCCGTGGCATGTGGAGGTTCCCAGGCTAGGGGTCTAAAAGGAGCTGTAACTGCCGGCCTACACTATAGCCACAGCAACGTGGGATCCAAGCCGCATCTGCAACCTACACCACAGCTCACGGCAACGCCAGATCCTTAACCCACTGAGTAAGGCCAGGGATCGAACCTGCAACCTCATTGTTCCTAGTCAGATTCGTTAAGCACTGAGTCACGACGGGAACTCCTGCCAATATTTTATAATAGCTTGAATCTTTTATAGTTCCCAAATTTTTTAATTTTTATGTAATTTTTGGTCCTCTTATAAGTTGCCTCAAGTCCTCTGTGAAATGAAGAATGGTGTAAATATATCTGAAAATATTCACTTAGGAGTCTACACATACTCTCTCTCGATAGACAGACAGATAGATAGATAGACAGACAAATGGTATGACTCACTTAAAAATCGTCATTAAATATTAATTATCCAAAAAGAAAACCGATGGTTGGGAGGGGGCAAATCAGCAATTTGATGGGCTCTATATCATCAGTCAGTTGATTGGGACTGGGTATTTAAATAGCTAGTTATTTATTTTAACTAAGCACTTTCTGGGAAATGACATACCAAGTCATTAAAGGCCACAGTCACTAAAGCAGTAGGAGCCAGACAGAAATTCTCTTGCACCAAAGGGGGCCACTTAATCGATCTTCTTCTAAAACTCTTTCACAGTATAACTTAGTGACCCAAATTCTATTTGAACAAAGGAATGGGGCTGGAACAATAAACAAAGTGCAAACCTGGAAACATTAAAGAGTCCTAAAAACACTTGCATTTACCAAACCACCACCTCTCAGGACCTCAGAAGCACCAATTCCGTCATTTTGGATTTACATCAGAATCTGTATTCATGGACCATAACAAAATTCTTAAAGAAGCTGTCATTCTCCCTGGAGAACTAGACTTCAAATTTATGTTGGCTTCAGCTTCACAATAGGAAGAACAAATTTTATAAATCATTTGCGTTGTGTCAATTATATTCTATTATCTTTGATTTACACGGTCAAAGTAGGCACTAGCCTATTAGTTGGATCAATTTATTGAATCTCTACTATGCATAAAGTAATGACCCAGGCACTGGGGATACAAAATGAATATGACATGGACTCTGTTCTCAAAGAGAGCAAAACCCATTGGGGCAGAGAGAGGGCAAGAAACAAACATGTAAGCAATTTTAATTAGTCTACGATATGATCATTACTAAAAGAAAGGTTGAGCAATGTGTTTGGCGGATCCCAGACAAGGAGGATCTTGATGGGTTAGGGTTGGGTAGAGAAGGATGAAAAGGCACTCGGGGAGAGGGAGCAGTGGGAACAAATTCAGAGGTATGTGAGCTCATGGAGTAGAGTGTGAAAGGGAAATGGTGAGGGATGGAACACAAAAGCTGGCTGGGACCAGATCTCCAAGGACCATCAGTGCCTTGCATGGGAGTGGGGGGTCTCCCATGTAAGTCATGAGAAGACACTGAAGGGCTCAAGTGGAAATTTCGTAAGATTAGGTCAGAAGATAACAGAGCTAGCAGATTATACATGTTTAGAGGCAGAGAGGCAGTTAAGAGATGTTTGTAAGACTCAGATATCCTCAACCCTAGGCACATATTAGAAAGTAGGGATTTTTTAAAAAACATGCCTATGTGCCAGCCCATTTGAAACTAGTGTCTGGAGGTGATCTCAGAAATACGATAGTTTCCAAGTTCCCCCAGATGATTCCAATGAACAGCTAGAGTTGTGATCTCCTGGGACTCCCCCAATAAGGGAGAAGAGGTGCTTATAAAGCAGTGATAATGGTGACAGAAGGGGAAAAAAAAAAAGAGGAAAGAAGGGAGGAGACAGATTAAAGAGACATTTCTAATGTAGAATTTAAAAGGTTCTGGCTGAATGGATGTGAGAGTTGAGAGTAAAGAGAAGAGTTAGGTGACAGCTGGATGATGGTATCTCTCACTGCTAATATAGAGAACTGAACAAGAGAAACAGGCTTTGAGGAGGATGATCATGCATTGGGGCTCAAGCATAAGGAGTGCGAGGTCTTCATAGGACATGAAAGATGGTGTCCACTGGCCAACTCCGCAACTCTCACCATTGGGTGAGAAGTGGAAGCAAAGAGAATCCATATGGAGAGATCTTTGATCAGAGACTCCATTTGATGGGCTTGCTCTTTGGAAGGTATAATTCTTCTAGATTCACACTCAGTCAGAACACACACTGACTGAGTACGTATTATGTGCCCAGCACTATTATCATGCTGCATATCATTTCCCAGGTGGCTCTGGAACAATGAAAAGGAATCACTTGGGAAAACACACCTTTCAGAGACAAATCATAGTACACATATTAACACTGGCTGTTCATTAGCATCACTAACAGGACTTTTTAAAACACTGAAGCCCAGGACACATGCCAAATCAATTAAGTCAGAATCGCAGGTAGTGGGATCCAGGAAACAGTATTTTCTAAATCTCCCCAGGGAGTTCAGATGAACAGTCAAGATGGAGGACCACTGCTTTCACAGAACTCTATTTCCAAAGCATACTTGCTTCTATGACTGAAAGTGAGAATCTCCTAGCCTGAGAAACCTGCCCATGTGGCTGAAGCCCAGGGTTGTGCACAAAATGATCTGTTTCTGGCAACAACCCCAAAGTTTGGGGACTAATGTTAACCATTCACTGTATTTTGTGGGCACAAATTTCAAGTGTCTATTTGTACTGAATTCTTCAATTACCCAAGCATAAGCATAAGAACCTAGTTAAAACAGCAGAGGATGATGATTCCTTTTATGAAAACAGTGCTAAAATGTTGCCAGCTTGTACACTCTGAAATTCACTGTAACTTAATTCTGTTTTAATCTTTATAATTTCTTCTAAAAATCACATTGCATCTACCTTTCGCTCTATAAGTCTTGCAATGGCCTTTGGCCAAAAGCAATAAAATTCTGACCCGAAGATATATAATAAGCAATGTTCTGTTGTTCTTTCCCTAGCAACCTAATAAAAAAACATAGCAATGTGAGCAAAAGTCTCTATACTTTTTTATAATGCTAAATCAGTGGCATTTCCCCAGGTTGACGGCAACAGTTTTTAAAACCTAGAAAAACAAGCAGTGACCCAGAATTTTACTCTCTGTGCATTTTCCCTTAGGTCCTGCTGAAGGACGGTATCGCGAGCCACTAAGTCTTGCCCCCGCCATTCACCCAGTCCATAGCCAGTAAGCCAGTCATGCCAGATGCCAAAGGCACGCTAACACATGATACAATTATTACCAGCAAAGCCTTCTTACAAGAGGGTTAGAGATGAAACGGCCTCATGTCCAAATGAGGTCCAGAGAGGGGCAAGGCCTGGCCCAAAGTCACACAGGATTAGAACCCAGCCCTCTTGATGCTTCACCCTTCTTCCTTCTATTTGTCTCTAAGGGAATCCTAGACATCCAGAAAGACAGTGAGGCCTAGCTCTAGAAAGGAAGTCATCTGCAAAATCTGAAATTTTTTCCATCCCAATGATGATGATCATGTTGATGCCAGCCATTGCTAAACAAGGAGCAAAGGATCCTGCGAAGAACCTCAAGCTTTCAGCCATAATTCTACTACTCTCCCTCAAAGCTACAGTCACCTCCACTGGACAGAAACTCAGGCCTCAACATGTAAAGTGACCTACTTCCCAGGTGGCTAAAAGCTGATGCTCAGACCTACTCTGCTGCTGTTATTATCTAAGGGCTGGGAGGCACCAGGAGTGAGGAAGGAGCTGGGAACTCTGCCACATGTGACCTGGGTGATCTTGGTGAGTCACTTCCTCTTAGAGCTTCAGCTTCCCCATCTGGAAAATGGGAAGAATAGCAGCACCTGCCAAAGGACTGGAGGATCACACTGGGGAGGTAGTTCTCCGCTGGGGACAAATTTGTTCCCCCCACCAGGGGACAATGCCTGGAGATGTTTTTAGTTGTCACAACTGGGCAGAGAGTACTCTGGGAATCTAGTGAGTAGAGATCAGGGATGTTGCTAAATATCCTACAAAGTACACGGCGGTATCTCACAACAAAGGGTTAGTCACCCCCAGACGTCAATAGGGCCAAAGTTAAGAAGCCCTGCACTCGATATGTGTGTGCATGACGTTGAACTCAGCAACTGAATGTGTAAGTACTCAGTAAAGGACAGTCCCTTTTCCTTGCTGTCTACAGACAAAATCTTGCTGTTTGGAGGACTTGCTTACAGAAACTAAAATCCTGGTTTGGTCTGCAGAAATTCTGTTTCTCAACCTGGACAGACGACTATTCAACTGAATTTCCCAAACAAGGATTGCAAAGAATACCAATCAAATATGTACCCTAAAAAGCCGTTTTGCTCCATATCTTAAGGTTTCTTACAAACAGTATGGAACACAATTTCTGCAATCTCTGCTAGTTTGCAACCCTGTGACTTCCTTGCTTTGTCACCCAATTTCTCTGTAAAACACATAGCCAAGGCTTTTACTCAGGAATTAGGCACAAGCTTCTGAAAGCCTGGCTCTGAAAGCAAAAAAGGACCCAGAAACTGGCGGAGACCAGTTGAAGAAATCCTTCTCTAGATAAGACACACCTGAAGACTGACTCCACCGAATTTCTCCATGTGAATTCTTGGCCCCACTAGCTCAGATTAAATACTGTAGTATTTGAAGCTAGAATTTCTGCTCAATTTGTCCTGAGCCACTGGTATCAGTTTTTAAAATTCATGTCTTTGAGGTGTGTGCATGCATGTGTTAGTGCATGCATGCTTGTGTGTGTGTGTGTGTGTGTGTGTGTGTGTGTGTGTGTGTTTGCCAAAAGCAACAGGTTTTAACACATTTAGTATGAAGCCTATTGTTTAGAACTGGCTCGTCCTCACTTTCCACAACAGTAGGGAATTTTTCCAGGTATGTGGGAGGCAGGCTGCTTGGAGCCATTATAATGCTTGTTCCCGGCATGAGCGCCTTAATTAAATAATCTTTTAATGCAACATTAATAGTAATTACAAGATTACAGTTCAAAATATTTGATAACAGCCCACTATGGAGCTGAAATGTTACCATTCCTTTCTCTAAAGATGTCAGTGGGAAGCAGGCCTCCTGCTCAGTGCCACCAATACGGTACCTAGATGCAGAGGGATGCGAAGCCTTTGCTGTTCCTCTTGCAAAAAACAGACTGTTTCAGCTCTAGGAAGCAGAATATATGGATGGGGCAATAGTTAAACCAGTGTGGCTGGTTTAACACACACACACACAGTTACATGGACATAAATAATTCTTTCTCTCTTCCCTGTTTTCATGTCCACCCTCCTTAACTTAAACCTTCTCGTGTAAAAATTTGTCAATCCATTGCACTTTTATATTTACTAAAGGAAGCTCTTTCTTACCATCACACTGTCTCAACAGGACTGTTTTCTCCTTCAAGGCCCTATTTTTAAGGAAATGAACAGAACTCAGGGCTATGTATTGTACACTAGCCCTTCTTTCTTAGTGGTGTGTGCAAATGTGAGAAAAATCGAATTAGCAGTTTATTATTGAATTCTGCTGAAAGTGAACCAGAAGGGGGAAGACCCTCACAACACATCCCAGTGCTTGATTTACGCCCCCCCCCCGCTCCCCCGCCCTGCTCTGTTGTACTAAAGGCCCTGGGCTGGCACCCATGGCTTGCCACCCTGTAGAGTTTCCAGCTGCTAGTGTGGCCAATGCCAAGACCTCATCCTCCATGATGTAATCCTTCCATCTCAATTTCATGTTCATTTCTGGAAAGACAACAATATATCCTTTTGTTTCCTTGTGGCCAGTGTTTGCCCAGAGACATTTTCTTAGCCCAGGGCTCACTGGCATTCTGGATCATCCCCTTAGGAGTCTGTAGATGAATCTTTCTTTGGGTATCAAATGGATGGGAACTCAGTGGTATTGTCTACACTAAGCGAGGTGTCAGGAAGGCACAGAGTCTGGCACCCAACAAGACTGCAACTCTGCTTAAAAGTGACAGGGAAGTTGCTATTCAGGAATGATTGGATCTGGCAGAGCTGGGCAGGAAAACCAAACACTCTGCCAGCCTTAATTTTGCCAGAATCTAACAAAAGTCCAGCCGTACCTATCTTTTTGTAGAGATCTAAGTCCACTGAGGGACAGCCAAGTGAACAGTCTCCTGAACTCTGCACATGATCTATCCCTGTTTCCCTGTCAGAGGGCAAAGCCTTCATTTCACACCGTCAACACAAGCCACATGGCTGCTGAAGGATGCTGAACTCTGTCACTGGGTACTGTTTCCCAGATGCATTGCCATGAACAAATCTGAATTCCATCCAAGTACAATTAATCAACTGGGCTATTTTAAAGCTCTTTCCATATCTTAAGGTCTCTTACAAATGAAGATACAGTTTCCCAAATGAGGGCTCATTATACTGAGCAGTCCAAACCTCACAAACAAAAGCCATCAATACCAGGCCTTATTCATTTTATTGAACTGTGTTCAAAGAAACAGAATGTTTATGGGGCTCTTTAATCTATTTCATTCTCCTTGATGTTCACAGGTTGATCTCTATTTAACATCAGGTTACAGTACAGACATGAACACCCTGGATCCAAGAAAGATGGCAACCCCTGAAATGACTGCAGATATAAATTCAAGAGAACCTTAATACTGAGGCTGACATTTGTGTGTGTGTGTGTGTGTGTGTGTGTATCACTAATTTACTCCCACTAGATTCAGATGTACAAAAAGGTACATTACTTCCCTGTTGTTTACCAAAACTTCCCTGTGATCCTAACCACCCCACAAATTTTTTTTTTTATTTTCTCATATTTCAGCTGCACCTGCAGCATATGGAAGTTCCTGGGCCAGGGATCGAACCTGAGCTGCATCTGTGACCTTTGCCACAGCTGTGGCAATGCCGGATCCATAACTCACTGCACTGGGCTGGAGATCAAAGTGGCAACACCACGAAGACAAGCCAGGTCATTAACCCACTGCTCCACAGAGGGAATTCCTGACAAATGCATTCCGGTTGAAAAAACTGTCCGATCCAGTCTCTTCTGATGTTAATGGTCTCTTTTTAACTCAGTCTCTCTTGGGTCTCCCAGATTCTCTCCTCCTTTTCTTCAAGATGTCGTGGAAGGGGGCTGAGAGTTACATATGCATATTTGTTTTCTATACTGCGCAACAAAATGCCTCAACCTTAGTGGCCTAAAACAACACACAGTCATTATTTTACTGTTTCTGTGTGTCAGAGGTCTAGGTACAGCTTAATTGGGTCCTCTCTCCAAGATCTCAGAAGACCACAATCAAGGTGGTCCCTAGGGCTACCACTAAGGTGCCATCAGGACGCTTGACTGGGGAAGGATCTACTTTCACGATCACTCAGATGGTTGGCAGAATTCACTTCTCTGTGGCCATACAACTGATGACAGCTTGATTCTTCAAAGTCAGAAATAGAGACTAAGAGATCTAGGGATGGTCTACAAGATGAAGTCTTAGATAATATACCACTATCACAGGAGTGACATCACGCTCAAGTGGAGGGTATTATAAAGGTTGTAAACACCAGCAGCTGGGGCGCATGGGGGACCATCTTAGAGTCTTTCTGCCATACTCATGACAGCACTAGCAAAGGAAGGGTCTGTGGGTCCCTACGGTGTCCTCTAGATCATAGCTGTTATTTACAGCGGAGCTATCTGTTCTACTCCTTACACTGGTGACATCTACTAAGGGGCAGTGAATTCCATCTGACCTTCTGGGTCAATCTGGCAGCAGAGTCCATAGTCATTTTCCTTCAGACTCGAGTCCTTATTCACAGAGTCATTTTGTTCTAATGCCAGGCATTCTCAGCCCATCCTCACTCCCTCACTGGAGGACATAAGTCTTCCAGCTTATGCGGTACATGGGGATCTTGGTCCAGCTGCCTTCCTTTGCCAGAGCCAAGGCTTCCCCAAAACTATGACAAGAATACCTTGTCCCTCTGCCTGCCAATATTTTCAGGCTCCTCATACCAACCTGGAAACTTCTAAATAACCTCCTTACTCTAACCTGTATCCCAAGAAAAGGAAGACAAAGACCCCAGCATCTTCACTCCTTCCTCTCCTTCTTTCCCCTACTCACCAGGACCAGAAGGGGCAGGGTTTCTACTGCTTTTCTTATATCCTGACTTATATTTTAAAAATATACAAAACATACATGATCCAGTCAGCTGTGCCCAATTTGTCATATGTTAAATGAGAGCTAAAGGGATTTAGGAAATCATTTTCTCTCTCAACGGAGTTGGGCTTTCAAAACAAAGGTCTTTCTATAGTCTCAAAATAGTCAATTTTGAGACTTAAAGCTGATCAACAACCTCTTTGTTTTGGGCAGGTTTTGCTCTCTCCATCCTTGGGGCAATAAACCACATGACTAAGTCTTGGAAGTAGAAGTTTGAAAGAGGAATGATTTAAGGGAAAAATGAAAATGTACTCACAAAACACACACACACACACACACACACACACACACACACACACACACACAACGCAGGGGGTTAAATAGGTAAATGTGCTTGGCAGAGTAATTCCTTCAAAACAAAGTGGCAAAAACCTCATTTTGTTGAAATACTCTAGAAGAGAGCTCATCCAACCAGTGGGTGCAGTGCCCATGGATTGATCCCTTCAGTCCTCCCAGTGGTTGGGTGAGACATGGGCCAGCTGGAGCACCTGTGTCTGTCTTTTCCAATCATATGCACCCTCTCCCGATTCCCCAGGGAGGCAGAATGGGCATGATCACAGTCTAGTTGTTCCAGGGCATGAAAAGTATAGAAAGCACTCCACTAGAATGCCATTACTAGGACAGAACTCTAAAATAGCAGAATATTAAATCTAGTAAAATTCATCTGTTCTTTCACAATTTATTTTGTGAGAATAGGCTTTAATCATATATAACTGCTTCGAGGTTTGATGTGCAGCTGTTAGTAGCAGGCTACGCTCCGCCATTTGCACTTTGTCTTGGTTTTCTCAGTTGGTGATTAGTGGCAGTGACAGTATGTGAAAACTATTCTTTCCTTTATACAAAGCCAAGTGGACCATATGATAACATCACCCAAGATGTTGGCCTCATCACTAGTGGGTTCTTATCAAAAACATTAAGGTGTCCCAATAAGCAGACTTGAAGATCCAAGCTGTCTAGAATGCTGGGAATGGAGACATTAGGGTTGGTGGCTGGTACTACTGGCATCTTATGCCTTCCATGGGAACTTCCTCACTCTGCTACCTTTACCTTCAACCCTTTTGCTCTGTTTTTTGTCTCCTTTTTCCTATCTCCCTGAATATTTCCAGCCTTACTCTGGAGCTGCCAAGTCCCAGTCCAGCCAAGCAGGCCTATGGGAAGGAGCACTATTACCCAGCAACTGCAGTGATGACCACTTCCGAAGTATAAGGACCATGACTCTTGGTCCAGACGATAGAGCCTTAGGAGTCTAGTCTTTGACAGCCTGTGGTTCACACTAAAAACATTCCCAAGTGTGCATTTTTAGTCTGGAGCCAGGATGTTTGGCTAAGGACAGCATTTAAGGGGAAATCCAATTATTGACTCTGTATATACAACCATGCATGAAAAATTCAAACATTAGCAATTCCTCCCCCTCAACACCCATATGAACACACACACACACACACACACACACATACATGATAGGATTTGGGGCAGAAACATGAACTAATTGTACTCATTTTTAAGCAAGTTATACCAAAAAGAGTATAAATGGACTAGAGCACGGTGAGTCCCATAACTTGACCCATTTCTGATGTCCATACCCCTTTCCCCATGTTCATCATGGCCTGGCACTTAATGCTATCTAGAAATCACTTCATAATATCATATCCCCTAAATATAATGAAAAACAAGATAGGGTTCTGATGAAAGGAAAAAAAATCCAAATCAAAGAAATTCAACTGCCCAGATCCCTGAGAGCTTATAATGACAGTCATTCCTACAGGAATAGACAGAAATTCAAAAAAATGATAATATATTTGGTATATACACACCACTGAGGATGAGAAATTCTTTCTGCATGAAAACACAGCAAGTGGCACCTCATTAAACAGGACCTAGACTTAATCTAACTTGGAATAGATAAAAAAGAAAGGATTCATATGAAGCTCTCCAGCCTGGGGGCTTAATCTCAGAGCTTCAGAGTATAATGAATGAATTAAGTAGGGCAAGTGATTAACAACAAAGAAGTGATTGCTATTATTTTTTAAGCTGAAATATTACTGAATTTAGAGTAACATATTCATTGTTTACAGACAGGGTCAGGCTGTGATTTTTCGAGAGAGAGAAAACAAGAGAGAGGGGGATCAGGGATGCAAACTGACTC
The DNA here is from genome assembly GCA_004024745.2 of Catagonus wagneri. Taxonomy (NCBI): domain Eukaryota; kingdom Metazoa; phylum Chordata; class Mammalia; order Artiodactyla; family Tayassuidae; genus Catagonus; species Catagonus wagneri. Next base: position 1,038,076 of record PVHT021183598.1, read on the forward strand.
TAAAGAGATAATATGAGTAATTTCCAAATCTTTTGGAGTACAGCACCTTATCTTGTTATTTTATTTGATGCCCCACTTATCGCCTCTCTGAAAAAAAAATGTCATGTGGTTATTTAAGAAACACAGCCATTGAAAATTAGTTCTGTAGCATGAAAATGGTTAACAAAAAAAAGTAACCACGTTCCATGCGTTAATTGGAGACACTTGGGACTAGGAGGCAGTGAAAGATGGAAAGGTCCCTGCTAATATTGAGATAGAGCCATGACGTGGAGAAAACAGTTAAGGGAGTCCTCTAAACAGTAAAAATAAAACCAGCAGCCCAGTGAAGGTTATTTTGGTGACTGTATGAAGCCAATCATCTCAACAGGAGAAAAAGATCAGTTAATTTGTACATCAACCTTTAGTTATTTGCACATCAAAAAGCTAGTTAACTTATTTTTTTCACCATTCTTACTGGTTATATTTTTAACAAAAAGCACATATCTAACATTCAAAACTTATCTGTTCTCATTTATTCATCATCAGAATCCCAATAACTGGGTACTTAATATAATTTTGTTGACTACATGGTTGGGTAAACAGAGGAATGAGTAAATGAATGAAGGAAGAAATATGACTTCCACAGTATGTATAAACTCCAAGTGGTTGTTTTGTTGAGGTGAGTCACAGCTATTTCAGTATGCCTTAAATTTTCCCACTAGAGTGCCTGGCTGCAGAAGGGACCGTATTTTCCTGTGACTACATACTGGAACAAGCATGAACTGTTCTGCAGTATCACATCTTGACTTAAATTTCCATACAAATTTTGCTTTCATCTTTTTAAAAAATATTTATTGAGAGCCTCACATATGAATGGATTTGGAATATGTCCATGTATGAATGTTATTCCTTCTACAGACTTTATTTCTAAAATTTTTTATTTCTGCTTTCCCCACCTATGAGTCCTACATGTTAATGTTGTAAACGGCCTCAAACTCTTTGCAGAATGAAGTGTTTTAAATTTACGTGCTTAAATAAATGTTTTAAAAATAACTGTTGACTAAGTGAACATTTTATTTCTGTATCAGTGAAAACCAGGAATGGAATATGTATAGACTGCACCATCAAGTGTGGAACAAGAAAATGTCCGGCAGATAATCACATTCATTGACTTGATGTGCACAAATTCAGGGCAGTCCCTTACACTGAGGTGACTCACAGTAGCAGGCAATGCTCCTCCTAACCAATCTCTCTCTCCTAGGATTCTGAACTAAAGTCAAAATTTTCAAGAGGAGAGGTGCCCAGGACTCCAGGAGGAGATAACGAAACACTCTTCATTGTGCTGCAGCCCCACAGGTGGTGAGGGCTTTGCATATTTTGGCAGAATTGTTCTGTAACCAGGCTATTATCTAGTCACCTCAAACCGAGATTATCTTCCCAGCGAGCCTGTCTCATCTGCTGAGTTAGATTACAAATTCTTCCAGAGAAGTGTTCCTACTTTCTGATATCTCCCCAGTGCACCTAATCCTGTGTTCTGACTCAGTCTTGACTCAATGAGTCCTATTGTTTACTGCAAAAAAGGATGCAGGAGGCAATTTGAAGAGCTGCATCCCTGGGGGAGGAGGGAAAAGCACTGATCTATTCTGCTGTACTTTCTATACTGGATAATTCAAATCGGCAAATATTTGCCACCTACTCACTCTGAGCCAAGCTGGTGTAGGCACTACAGAGCCTCTTCTCAAGCTTTAATGTACATAAGGATCACCCCCAGATTCTATAAATGCAGATTCTGATTCAGTAGTTCTGGGGTGGGATCTGAGATTTTACATCCCTAATGAGCACCAGGTGACAGTCAGTGCTGCTGAGCCTTGAACCACACTTTGAGTAGCAAGGCTATAGGATATAAAAAGATAAATACTTTTTTCTTTTTGTAATTAAAGTATAGTTGATTTACAATGTTTCTTCAATTTCTGTTGTACAGCAAAGAGATCCAATCACACCCAGTTCCCTGTGCTGTACAGTAGGGCCCCATTACCCATCCATTCCAAATGTTACAGTTTGTATCCACCAACCCCAAACTCCCTATCCATCCCACTCCCCCCCCCCACCGGCAACCACAAGTCTGCTCTCTGAAGTATCCCTTACCTTCAAGGCATGTATAACTTAGTTGGATATGCTGGGACATGGGTGAAGCATGAAGATGTATGAGGTAGATCGTGTTGGGCAGCCTTTGGAGAGCCCAAAGATTTTGAGAAGATCCAGCTGGCAGAAGGGAAAATTCTGATACCAAGTAAAAGGAATGAGTGAGTAAGTAAACAGGTGTGTGTGTATTGGGAGGTGGGGAGTGAGATAAGCAAGTACCATTGAGTATATGAGATAACCTTGAAGGTTTAGCACGTGCACACGTGAGAATAAGAGCATCAACCAGGATAACAATACAAGCAAATATATGGAGGCAAGAGAGTAGTGGGTGTGTTTAAAGAACAGCCAGTAGTCCTGCATAGTTGGTGCAGAGAAGTAATGGGAAATATAGCAGGAGAGGAATCTAGGACCAGGTGGTAAAATGCTTTGAAGACCATGATGAGTGGTCTGTACTTATTTTGAAAGATCCTAGGGAGCCCTTACAGGTTTTATTACAGAGGAGTGACATTATGAGACCTCTTGTTTAGGAAAATTTGACAATGACAGTAGAATTGGAGCTGTGGTCCCTGGCCCAGCATCATCATCCTGACGTGAGAGCTTGTTAGAACTGCAGGCCTGCTGCAGACTCAATGAATTAGAAAATCTGAGGGTGGAGCCCAGCACTCTGAATAAACCCACCAGGGGATTCTGATGCTGCTAAAGTGTGAGAACCATGAGATTAGAGCAATAGATCACAAGCATGGCTGCATGTTAGAAGCACCTGGGGAGCTTTTGGAAAACCCTGATGCACAAAGCCCCCTACCATATCCATTAAGTCAGAAATCTGGGGGTTAAGATCTGAGTATTAACATCTTTTAAAGCACCTCAGGTGATTCTAATGGAAAACCAGGGCTGAGACCTACTGAACTGAAGAAGAAGCTTTGGTGCGGACAGAGCTGGGGATGGAGACTGGGCAGGCAGAAAGTGCTGCAGAAAGTGAATCAAGGGATGATGAGGTCGTTAACTAGGGCTGATCCCTGGGACAGTAAATACTGGCTATGAAATATTTTGCAGAGGAAGGCCTATTGTATAGGACTGGGCAACCAACCTGCATATAAAGTCAGAGAAAAATTCAAAGACTGATTTCGAGGCTTCAAGGAAGAGGGGGGACTGGTGTCAAAGAATGCTGCCTGCAACAGGAACATTTCAAAAGAAAAGTAGGAAAAAAGCCAATGGGTTCAGACATTTGGGGGTCATTAATAATCCTCAAGACAGCATTTTAGTGACAAGATGAAGCTGAAGCAGTGGTGAGGAAGTAGGAACAGAGGGTAGACCAGTCTTGATGTGAGTTTGCACCTTCTCAGGGATGCCTTTTATTCCCCCTGGCATAGACCACATCACCCCACTACTTCCTAGGACCCTGTACACCTCTTTTGTGTAACTGCTCACCAAGCAGCTCTAGGAGGACAATCATGTTTCACCTTTTCTTACTGTTGTATCAGAACCCTTAGAAGATTACCTGGTACACAGCAGGTATTCATTAAATGTTTGCTTCTCAATACACATCTGACCATTCTTTTTTTTTAGGGCCGCACCCTTGGCATATGGAGGTTCCCAGGCTAGGAGCTGAATCAGAGCTATAAGCTGCCGGCCTATACCACAGCCACAGCAACACCAGATCTGAGCCATGTCTGTGACCTATACCACAGCTCACGTCAACGCCGGATCCTTAACCCACTGAGCAAGGCAAACCTGCATCCTCATGAAGTGAGTTGCAGTAGAAAGATTCTAGACTTCAGAGTAAGACAAACTTGAGTTCTGACTCTTGAAGGGACCCTGTATTATCTGACAGCATCTAAATCCCAGCATAGTTCCTGGTACATTACAAATTTATAACAGCAATATTTACTGATTAATTAGTTAAATAAATGAAATTTAACAGTAAGTTGGCAGGTACCAGGGCTGTGGGAGGATTATCTTGGGAGGGAAGAGACCCAAGAGTATTTGAATACAGAAGGGAAGAAAGGCTGAAGATGAAATAGATTTGTGAGAGACATAATAAAATCAGGTTTGGGGGGAGGTAAGCAGAACAAGATCAAGACCACAAGAAGAGGAATTAGTTGCAAGAAAAAAAGAGAATTTAAGGGAGTTCCCATCATGGCTCAGCAGAAAGGAATCTAAGTAGTATCCAGGAGGATGCACGTTCAATCCCTGGCCTCATTCAGTGGGTTAAGGATCCCAAGTTGCTGTGGCTGTAGTACAGGTTAGCGGCTACAGTTGCAGCTCTGATTCGACCCCTAGCCTGGGAACTTCCATATGCCACAGGTGCGAACCCCTCCCCCAAAAAAAGGCAAAAAAAAAAAGGTTAAGAGAAAAGTAGACTTCTGCTTTTTTTAACACTGTGAATAAGATAGTATAAATATCCCCTACTTTAAAGCTCCTAAATGCTGGATGAATTATAACAATGTATTTTTAAATGCACTGCTGAGCTCATAATTAAGTAAGGGAAATCCAAGGAGGTGGAGAAGTGGAGGGAAGGGAAGGGGGGAGGGGGGAGGTAGGGGATGAAGAGAGGCAGGGAGGGCCGGAGGAGGGGCAAGTAGAAGGAGGAGTGATCTGAAACCAAAGCAGAGTGGTAAGCAAAGGTCAAGAGGGCTCAGGTGAAAACAAGCCAGAGTTTGGGGAGCTGGAAATGAACTTGAATCCTTGGACTTAGGCAAATGGAGAAATTAAACCTGAGACCTAAACTTAAATCTGGCCCTCCTGAAGGTTCTACATCATTAGTGAAAGATAGTCCAGAAACAAAATCTGGTAGCCATCAGAGCGAGCCCATAAAGAAACCTTTCTCCACCACAGTTGCAGATGAACAGAAACCAATAAGGAGTCCTTACCACATCCTCATCCCAAGAACTTGTTTCTAGAGATCTGCTTTAGAAGGGACTGAGATGTGAATTTATTCAACCACCATGACTGGGAAACACCAAGCCTAGAATTTATTCCAGTATAGTAGCATCTCGGTTAACCCTCAAATGCACATAAATCATCTATGAATAAAGCATCCTCAACCCAGACAAGGAGTCCCACAGACTCATAAATACAGCCATACAGAAACACACAATAACAATCACGAAACACACAAGGAACAGGTTATCATGATCAAGACTCAGAAGAAACAAAGAACAAAGTTAAACCTTTAAGGATTATAGGTATTACTGATAAGAAAAAATATATAGTATATGGACCTTCAAAAAATAAGACATAGAAGCAAAAAGTGAGCACAAAATAAGACTATCAATAATTAACACAAAGGTTTGAGAATTAAAAACAGAACTAAAAATAAATACAACCACAGATATTAAATCTTAATGGGTGGCTTCAGCAACAGATCAAATACAGCTGAAGACAGAAATGGTGAACAAAAATACTGATTTGAAAAACTGCCCAGACTGGAGCACAGAGAAAATATGAAAGAGAAGCTAAGAGATCTGGAAAATTCAGAGCACTTAGAGTGAAAAACTAGAGATAATGGAGGAGAAGCAATATCTGATAAAATAATAACTGAGAATTTTCTATAACTAACTAAAGTCTCTAATGCACAGATTTTAGAAGGACAACTCCTAAGTAGGAAAAAACAAAGAGAAATCTATCCCCAGACACATCTTAGGGCCAAAAGAAATCCTTTAAAGAAGCCAGAAACATACCAAAAATGAAAGGCAGAAGACAGTGTAATAAAAACTTCAACATGCATGGAGTTCCCATCGTGGCGCAGTGGAAATGAATCCGACTAGGAACCATGAGGTTGCGGGTTTGATCCCTGGCATTGCTCAGTGGGTTAATGATCCGGCACTGCCATGAGCTGTGGTGTAGGTCGCAGATGCGGCTCGGATCTGGCATTGCTGTGGCTGGCAGCTGTAGCTCTGATTAGACCCCTAGTCTGGGAACCTCCACATGCCACAAGTGCAGCCCTAAAAAAAAAAAAAAAGCTTCAACATGCCAAAAAAAGTCATACTCATTTATACTACAATGCTATTATACCCATTATAATGTTAAACCCATATACACATATTAAATGTTTTACCCATTTATATTATATTCTTGTAATATATTTGTTACCCAAACACATTACAAGAATGAAGGGAAAATAAAGACATTTTAAAATAAACCAAAACAGGGAGTTCCATGGTGGCACAGGCGGTTAAGGATCCTGTGTTGAAACTGCAGCAGCTCGGGTCCCTGCTGTGGCTCAGGTTTGATCCCTGGCCCAGCAACTTCCACATGCCACAGGAGTAGCCAAAAAATAAAATAAACCAAAACAAAATTTACCACCAGCAGAGCCTCACAAAAGGAAATTCTACAAGATACAAGATATATTTTGAGCAGAAGGACAGTGATCACAGATGGAAGGTCTGAGCTGAGAGAAGCGTTAAAAAAAAGAAATAGTAAACGTGTGGGCAAAAGTAATGTGGGCTGATTGTACAAAGCTGTAGTAATGATATCAGTGGTCTTAAAAAAAAGATGGAAATAAAATATCTGATGGTAGTATATGTTGGGAGGGGGATGAATGAGGTAAAAATATCTGAAGTTCTTTGCACTCACCACGGTAAGGGTAAAATCATTCATTGTCATTAGGCTTTAATAGGTTATATATGCATATGATAACCTAAACGAATATAAATAAAATATTTATAATTAAAATAATAAACATAGGATGTATAACTTCTCAGCAAGTAGGTATGGGGATGAAATGAAAATACAGTAAGTACTCTGAAAGGCAGCAATTAATGCAAGGAAAATTAAACAGAACAGGCAAGACTAATTGAATGTATAAAAACCCTAGGTTCTTTAGCTCAAATATGTCATTAACTGCATTAAATGTAAATGAAATAAATGTTCCAATTAAAAGATATTGTATCCACATGCTAGTAAACAAGAGACATATCTAAAACACAGGGTGATAGAGCTATATTGTGCTGCCGCTCCCTCAGAGAATGCCAGAATCATTCAATATCAATTAAAATCAACTTTAAGGCAAAAAGTGTCACTAAAGATAAAGAGTGTTGCCTCAAACAAGCCAGTACAAAAGCAGGCAAAAGACATTAACAGGCATTTCACCAAATAATAAACATGAACGGCCAATAAATGTGGAAAGATCGCATCCTCTTGACTAATAAGGGAAACCCAAATCAGAATGACAGTGAGGTACTGTTCTATAGGAGCAGATTTGCAAAACTTTTAAAGTCTGACAATGTTAAGATCTGGTGAGGATGTGGAGCAGAGAAAAGTTTGTATGATGCTGGTGAAAGCACTAAGTGATGTGTTTTTTTTTTAAGAAACAATTTGGAATTTTCTTGAAAAGTTGCAGATAAACATACCCTAAAACTCAGCAGTTTCTCTCCTAGGTATATACCTAAATGAACTCTTGCCCATGAATATGAAGAAATATGTTTAGGGGTGTTCATTAGCAGCAAAAAAGTAGGAAACAACCCAAATGACCATCAAAGGAAGAATGGATAAATAATCATGTTACATTTATTTTATGAAACTCTATGTTAGTGAGAATGGATAAACTACATGCACTGACATGGATAAATTGCATGAACATGATGCTAAGTGAGAAAAGCAACTTGCAGAAGGAAAAACAGTATGAGACCATGAATATAATGCTCAAAAGCATCGATAAATATTCACATATATATGGTAAGATTATAACAGAAAGCAATAGAAACGATAAAGGAAAATTCAGAGTAATGTTGGCCACTGTGAGGATGGGGGGAGAAGGCACAAAATGAGGGTGGAGGTGGCGCACAGGAAGCTTCAGTGGTGTTTGTGATGTTTGTTAAGCTTCAGGGTGGGTACATGGGTGTTCACAATTTTCTTTATACCCAATATGATATAAAAATTATTGTATGTGTATATATACACACACATATATAATATACATGTATACATATATTCATTCACTTGTGTATTAAGTATCCCATAGCACTGGAGTTCACTGATGGCCTAGCAGGTTACGGTTCCAGTATTGTCACTGCTGTGGTGTGGGTTTGAACCTTGACTTGGGAATTTTTGGATGCTGCGGGTGTAGCCAAAAAAAAAAAAAAGAACTCTTATAAGAAAGAGAAAGGGTAATTATGCAGAAAAGGAGGACAGCCAGCTGTGCAGGGCGAGGGGGCTCATGCTGGGATTAGAGGCTGGGGGAGAAAGGTGAGCACTCAGGACAGCCACTGTGGGGACTGTGGCAGGAAATCCACACCAGCCTTCCAAAATCATGCTGAGGAAGTGCCCAGTCAGCCCCCTTCGGCGTTATGCTGCCAAAGGAAATCACTCCTTTGCCACCCCTCTCTTTCCTTTATTCTACACCCTAATAATAATAACCCCACTGTTAATAACTACCGTTTGTTGAGTGCCAACCATGTGCCAGGTACCTTCTATATGTATTGCCATCTTTATTTTATAGATGCGAAAACCTAGGACCTGAGAGTTTCCATGGTTTGCCCAAGGTCATAAGGAGCTGCTGGTGGTTGAAGCTAGGGGCCTCAATAGGAGCATGCATAATTAGCAGAGCTGGGATTCAAACCCAGGTCTCTGTGATTCCAAAGACTGATGTACTTAGCATTCCACTCTCTTCCTCTTCCTCCCCACCATCCACACCCCTGCAGGCAGTTTCCCTGCTAATTCTGATTTTTGCTTATGGTAGTGATACCAAGGGAAAATGAGGAGAAAAGAAAGACTTGCCGTGGCAAGCTAGCAACCACGAAAGTTGGGAATATATTCCAAAATCCTGTAGGTTCTTTTACATGAAAACTATGATATTATTAACTTTTCATGAATTTTCTGTAATCTGGGTGCACGAACATTTGTGGGAGAAGAAAGTGGCTAATGTAACCTTTTCAATTCCACCCCATAATTAAAGGACAGGTTCATACCTACTACCACAGTCTTTATTATACAGCAATAAAGGCCTCCAATGCCAGCCCTGCCTCTGCTCCTAAATCTCCAAAATGTTTCTTTCAAGCTTTCTGTCTTTCTATATGGCATAGATAGCTGTATTTCCCTCATGCCTCATGTACCTAACCTGTAATGCAGTTTGAAACACACAAAGGTGTAATAACGCTATTCTGGAGTCAAGCCATGCACTGCAGCCCAGACCTGAACAAGAACACTGGATAATGAATGACTCATTATGGTCTGTCTCATTCTTGGTTGAAAATAATCCTTCAATAAAGAAATAACAGACAATACATAAGACATTCGCTTACCTAGAATCACAATCTCTAGTTCCAGCAGATAAATTCTTAAACTGTGGCTGATAATCTGAGACTGAGTTGGTTGGTTGTTTCCTAAATATTGTCTTTAATAACTGAGAGCTTCATAAGCTAATGTCATGTGCCTCCTGGTAGTCACATAACTTAGAATAAAGTTTAGGGCAGCATAAGACAGACATCAGGCAAAGATATGGGAAATACTCATTGTTTTTATAGCCAAGGACAAGTTTGGCCCCTTATTTTCTGTATTCCCAGTCCAGAGTCAGATTGAATAAAGAAACAGAAAAAGAAAGCCTTAATTGACAATATAATGCCCACAAGCATCAACAGATGCGAGCCCTTGTAATGAAGCATGTGGGTCTAATTTGGCATCACTAACCACTTGGAGGATCTCCTTGCTGAGTTCTTGTAGGCTATCTTTCTAAACCTATGTTTGGCTGGCACCTGTGCCCTGTTGAAACTGGCATTCCCCCCTATGGGTGGGCACAGTGCCACCCTAACAGATGGCCATGAGAGTCATCATGCCAGAGAACTACTATTGTTTCTAGCAAGTTTAACTTAACAGCAATTGGAATCTCACGGAAGAATGACAAAATGGTGGTCTACCTTTCTAAGGGAAGATAAACCATGAAGTGTTCACAACTGGTATTTCAGAGTCGTTTCACATACTAAATGAAGACCTGCGGGGAAGAAGGAGCACTGCACCAATGGTGTACCTGTCCTCAGGCGCTAGCAAAGAGAGGGAGCAACACATTCAAGGTTCCACAATAAATTTGGCATTCCAGTGTCCTACAGTCAATAAATAATTCAAATCCAACATTGTTAAAAGTAATAGGCTAAAACATTGTCTCTGGAATTAAGTTTCTTCTTGGTCGCCTACCTAGATCTGCACCTACTGATAAAACACATTTGTTCTGTTAAAAATGCCTGTGTGATTTCGGAACATCTGCTTTTTTTTGAGGAAGAAGATGTAATTTTAACATTCACATATTTACAATAATGGTTGGAAATGTTAGATGTGGAGCCCTATACATGTTGAGTTTTGTCAAAAACTGTCAAGTGGATAGTGGAAATCATCCTGAAAAGATGATCAACTAATTCCCCAAACTGGGGAAGGAAACCATGAAAACAGGCGGCAGTGTGGGGAGATTAGCATTAGCTGAAGGAAAAGCCTATATTTAGGGTGCAAAAATCATGCATAATATGGAAATTGAAACATATGGCGTAGGTCATATACTCAACAGATTTCCTTCCAAACTCACCTCCTTTCCTCAAATAGACTCAGTCAACACTAAAGTTTGTGTAGGGCTATTTAGATCCATCTGAAGAGAAAAGAAGAAAAAAAAGGGAGCTTATCTTTTATGAGCACCTACTGTATGTCCAGCACTGTGGCCTACACTTCACAAGCAGTCCTCACTTCACACAATTCTGATTGGCACAAATTTCAGTCACCACAGTTAAGTTACAGAACAACAGTCCCCCAACAGCACAGTTCAAATTTTAGTTCTCATGACACATGAGATTGTAACTGCATAAAGTACAAACTTCACTGTTAGCTCTCCAGCCCATAAGTCACCACAGAAATAGCAGATGTACATCATGACTAGTGATCGGTTACGTCACTTCTTTCAAAGTCTCTGAATGGTCACTAAATGTCTGTTAGTCTGTTCAAGTACACACGGCAAAGTGTGCCATTACTGCGTTGCCTCCTTGTGGGCCACTGATAAACCTTATGACTTTTACAAAAATAGATAACTGACATGGGGAATCGGCCAACAAAGATGAAAGTGAAGCAAAGAAACAAAATATGATAATGCTGGAAGTGAAAAGGGAATCAAACGTAAATAGAATTACAGAAAAAACTACTTGCCCCAGGGCTGTTGGCACTGCTGCAACTCAGGAGACCCTAGATAAGCAGCCAGAGGACCCAGTGAAAGTGAGCATAAGAGAAAAAAGCAGTTGTGAGAAAAAGATGCCTATGTCCCAGAGGAAGTGACAATGGCAAAAACTTTCACATCAAAGAGACTCTTGGCAATATTTCACAGTATTGAAAGTACAAAGGTTAAAATATTGGAAACTAATCCAAACTTGAGAGTATGACAACTCACCACAGCATAGAAAAGAGCATCGTTCCCTATTTTAAGTTACACAACAAGAAGGTAAAGACTGTTCAAACTACTCTTCATACTTTTCAAGTAAATAAAAATTTAATATATACTTTAATTTTCATTGTTTCTAGTGTTTTAAATTATAGTATACTAAATAAATATTAGTTTTATAGCTTTATTTCATCCCCTATATATTTTTAACTGACAGTAAAAGAGTTTGTAATGTTTTGACAAAATCTTTAAAGGTTATGGGACAATCACAATTTTTCCCATTAACAGTGGAACCACTTCGCATGGTTTCAGCTTACAGGGCCCCTTTGATGGTCCTGTACTGTTGTGCAAAAGCAAGGACTGCCTTACATTATTTCATTGAGACTCACAAAAACCCTAGGGTGTAGGTAAATGGTCCAAATGCCACAGATGAAGATCAGAGAAGTTAAGTGCTTAACTAAATGTCAAACAGCTTAGAGATGATAGAGCTGTATATAAGGTACCCGCAAATAGTAGGCATGCAAAAAAAATTATCTTCAAAATGCTCTAAACACATCTAAGAATGACTGGCCTCAAAGTTATGCTCTAACAGGTGACACAACTAGCTAAAGTAAATATGATATATATTCATGTATTTAAGTGCAATCTAAAAACAGAAACTTATATGTTAATTTTGTCATGTGTGCATATATGATAAATCATTTAGAAAAAGATGAATTATTATTTAATAAAAGGTATTTGGTTAACTGGATTGCAAATGGGGAGAAAATCAAGATTAAAAAAAATCATCCCTAGGAGTTCCCGTCGTGGTTCAGTGGTTAACAAATCTGACTAGGTACTATGAGGTTGTGGGTTCGATCCCTGGCCTTGCTCAGTGGGTTAACAACCCGGTGTTGCCATGAGTTGTGGTGTAGGTCACAGATGCGGCTCGGATCTGGCGTTGCTGTGGCTGTGGTGTAGGCCAGAAGCTGTAGCTCCGGTGGGTGTAGCCATAAAAACCAAAAAAAAAAAAAAAAAAAATCATCCCTAATTAACACCAAAGCTTGCGTATGAGATGAAATCAAAAGCTACATTACTAGTTGAAACTCTACCTCTTTATATCAAATTAAATTCAAATGGATCAGAACTGTAACAAGAAAAAGCAATACCATAAAGGTTACAAAAAAATAATTTGGTTGAGTTTTTCTCAAAAGCCTGAGGTGAGAAATGCCTAACACGTCACAACAATCAGAAATCATAACTTAAGAGTCTGGATATTGTGAATATACAGAAACTAAAAATTAAAAATTTACATATAGTAAAACTAAATCTCAAAATTTAAAGGCAAATGACAAGGTGGGGAAAATATTTTCAACTCCATGATAATATAAAAGGACATATTCCCCATATACAATGAGCTCTCACAAACAAAAGAAAAATTTTTTAAATGTTAAACAACAGCAAAGGGTATCTTATAAAATTAGAACGGCAAAGCAAATGGAAAACACATGAAAATATATTCCACTTCAATAATCACCTAAACAGCACAAATAAAAACTACAATTAGATATTGTTGCTTACTTACCTGCCAGGTAAGCAAAGTTCAAAATACAGAAACCCAGTATTCATAACAATGTTTATTATAGCACTGTTTGGAATAGCGGAAAACTGGAAGAAATCCAAATGTGCCTCAACAGGAAAAAGGTTAAATAAATTCACATACCACTACACATTGGACTATCATTCAGCCAATAACAAAGATGAATTTTTTTTTTTTGGACATGGAAGTATGTTTGCAACTGTTTTCTTCCCCCTTGAGTTTTTTGAATGATGAAAGTTGATTACAACAGTAAATATATAGAGTGCTACCATTTATGTAAAATATATGCACATTCTATTGTTCTCCATTGATTTGCACATAGTGTACAGATTTATGTGGCTTGGCATTCTGAAGTACAAAACTACAGATCTACATGATATATATTTTATTATTTGTTAGAAACACTTAATACCTTTTCTCTAAACCTAATAGCCCAATTTCTTTCAATGGATACTAATAAAAAATATCATTAAAAATAGGAGTTAATGTAGTGAAATTTAGAAAAGCCATACTTGGTGCAAAGAAAAAACTGATCTACCCAAAGGCAGTAGCATGTCAATGAGTCATCTGAATATTCATCTAAAATGGTAATCCAAATAATGGAAATTCTTTCAATATTGGCCACGAGGCCCTATTAAGGCACAGGGATTATGAGGAAGGGTGACATGGAGCAAGGCTAACTGGTACCTCCCGCTTGTACACATTCCAGGATTACCTCAACAGACCCTCAGAAACGAGATTCATCCTAAGTCTATAACTTTGAGATCTGCTAACCATTTGTTTTTGGTTTTGCTTTCATTTCAGCTTTATTGAGGTATAATTGACAACACTGTAAGCTATTTAAAGCCTATATTGTGATCTGATATAAAGATACAGTGTGAAAAGATTCCACACTCTTAGCAAATTATACAGTGCAGTGCTACCAAACTAGAGTCCCAATGTTTTACACTGGATCCTCAGAGCTTATTCATCTTACAGCTAAAGTTTGCACTCTTTTACCAAGCTCTCCCCATTTCCCCCAGCAACCACTTTTCTACTCTGCGTTTCTGTGATTTTTACTTTTGTTTTAGATTCCACATATAAGTGATACCACACAGTAATCATCTTTCTCTGTCTGGCTTATTTCACTTAGCATAATGCCCTCAAGGTCTATCCACGTTGTTTCAAATTGCAGGATTTCCTTCTTTCTTATGGCTGAAAACTATCTCACTGTATACATATACCACATTTTCTCTATCTGTTCGTCCACTGATGGGCACTTAAGTTGTGTCCATATCTTGGCTGCTATGAATAACACTGCAACGAACACGGGGATGCAGATATCTCTTCAACATTGCTACCCATTTTTATGTTAAACTTCCCTCACAGTGGTTCTAGGAGCATCTTACGCTTTCTAAAGTTATGTCCCTTTGAGGGAAGAACTGATATAGTCTGTCAAGTGACTGATTTGTAAACTTTGTTAGTCTCACTGAGTTTCTTTTTGGGGGTGTGAATAGGTGCATCCCCCCCCCCCAAAAGGATTCAAATAATGTCTCTGGATCTTGAATTTAAATTAGGATTTCTTTGTCTGTCTTTCAAGCCAGCCCTGGTCTTGCAAAAGCAACACTGAAGGGTCTGAGGTTAGCCTTATGTACAGGATTGAGTTATCAGAAGATGAAATGAGGCTGCTCCTGTCTTCCTGGGTCATCTTTGTGCCTCCGCCATTTATTTATCTAATAAGAAACAGTGCCCATGCACTGGCCCCGAATGAGTACAATCTATCCTCTTCACACCTGGCAGGCAGGCAGTTTCTTTCACAAACTGTCCTTTGATTTCTTATTTTTAATTATCATATTTTGCTTAATAAGTGGCATGATGGCAAAAGTCATTCTAAAGGTAAGTTCCTGTCCACAAGGACATAGAATCATCACCCTGGTTCCTAACTGCACGCTCACATCTGGGGAGATACACCAGAAAAACAATTTACTTTCCTATTTGGGTTTAAATAATTAGAGTAAAAATGGAAAAAAGGGAAATGATGCCCATTTGATCATAACATGAAAAGTCATTTCAGAGACTGTGATCTTTCAATTATTTGCATTTTTTTAATCAAAATGGAGCCAAAAAGTGACCTCTTTCATCCCTGGCTCTGCCCTGAGCCCAGTGGTCAGGGTTGGATCTTGAGAGGCCAGCCAGAAGAAGTGTACCTTCCAGGCAGCTCAAAGCAGAGAGAGCCAGGGCTATGGCCCCAAGCTTTGAGGGAAGGGCAGTGCCAGGGGCCAGAGGGCCAGAACAAACAAGAATCGAAAATGCAAAAGCAGAAATCTAAAGGAAAGGCACAGTCAAAAACAGGTTCTGGCCCCAAACTATGACTTAGCTTACTCTGTAACCTTAAACGTATTACTTAACTTCCCTGAGTCTCCACTGTTTCATCTATACCAAGAGAGCAACTTAATCTGCTCTCTTAACATCATATGAATATATTTTGAAAGGGTTACTTGATTGCAGGATTTTGTTTGTCATCAAGAATAAATATTTTATCACTAGAACTGTCCTTTTTTTGAAATACCAGGATAGAGATATGACCTATGGAAATCAAGTGTGTATTTTTCCTTTTTCCTATGTGAGAGTTGCAAGAAAAATCACCTCGAAACCTTTGAATTCTGCCAACTTTCATAAGTATCCCAGTATGGCAATAGCAAGAGTGAACTTGGATTCCAGTTTCCTCTTTATTCAGATGTAAAAACTAGAAGGGCACCATCTCTGAACCACAGGAACCCCTCGAGTTGCTAGACATTTGGTGGGGGTGGGAGGAGAGGTATCAAGAGGGAGATACTGCACTTCCTGGTAACCAGCAAGTGGGAGCTTGAGCAACTGGGAAAAAAATGAGAAGTATAAAAATATTTGCACCTTGAACTTGTAGAACAGTTCACAGGAGGATACCTGTTGGGCAGTTTCAATATCTCAGTGCCAGAATATTAGTGTCATGTCTTATGGGGCAATTAAAGGGAATTCTATTCCCTGCAGAGGGTAGGGAACAAAAAGGACAATTTACTCAGTGGCTATAGCATTGCCAAGGCAGGGGAGCAAGAGGAAGCCTTGGTGTGACTTGGGTTTGGAGGAGTGGAGGTCAGTGGTGAACTATGGGAGAGGGATGGGGAGGCGTGGTTGGAGTCAGGGCCCGATAAGAAGGTAGGGGGCAGATGTGAACAACCTTGAATGCCATATGAAAAGTTTCCGTTCCGGGCCAAGTTTCTCCCCTGAGCCTTTGAAAATTTATTAAGCAAGCAAGTGATCTGATCAGGTCCAGGGAGAGAAGAAAATTCTCTGTGGTATGAAAGTTAAAACCATACCAAACTTTTCTGCAATGAAATATAAACATTCTCAAAAATCAAATTTAAACAATTTTAAAGCTCCAGAAGCCTTAGGTCTTGGATATGCCATTGGTGACATTAGATGGATCTGATAATAATTTATATTAGATACAATGTTTTAAAAAACCCACAAAATTCAATCATCTTTCTTTTTAAAAATAAAAATATCTTTTTTAAAAAGTAAAAAAAAAATCGTTTAAGAAAAGAGCTTTGAGAAAGCAGGCATTGCCTTTAAGTAGGTGAGGGTAAAATTGAATGAGTTCTTCTTTTAGCTCAGACATGTTTATTTAATTACACGCACATCTACTTTCACACACTTGTGTGTTACTATATCATAACATTTCCAATTCGAAGTGTGACTTGCTGGGAGTATGGTTTATCACTCTACAAAACGACTGCAGAGCAACCTGTTCAGGCAAACCCAAGACCATGCAACTGCTTTCTTTGCAACCCGAAGACTCCAACACCACAAAGTGCTAGGAAACAGAACAATCCAAGAGCTCAGAGAGAAGCAAAAAGAGGAGCTGTGGAAATGAAAACATGTTTCCCAAGAGTCACTGAGGTGTAGGGAGGCAGGAGCACTTGTCCTTGGATACAGCTCGCTTACAAGACATGGCACAGGAAGGGTCCTAATGGCCCCTGTAATAGGAAACATTCTTGTATGTAATTGGACTATCTTCCTATCTGTAAACTTCATGCTCTAACAATCTGACTACTACATGTAACCTTTTATTAATACTCAGCGACCTTTGAAAATAATTGCCTTCTCCCAATAAGGAATCTGTTACAAAGCGATTAAGTTATTCAGATATTTCCCATTCCACTGAAACCCAGAATAATTGTCCTTCATATAATACACATTCATATAATGTTGTTGGATCCGGGTTCTGAGCGAGGGACTTGTACACTGAGTCATGTCACCACTGCCTTAGGTAGCACTCAGGCCAGAAAGGTATATGTACACTTAGAAATGCATTCTTTCACCGTATGTAAAGACCTTAAATCATCTGGCTCTAAAACAACTGCTTTCTTTGAGAAAATGTCAACAATTAATCTTAACTAGAGATGAAAGACAAGAATAGGCAAATCATACTTCGGCCGTTTCTCATCTGATCAGGGATCCTTTAAAAAGACTTTTTAAAAATTATCCTCAGTAACAAAAAACACAAAACTCTGAATGGATGAAAAGGAGGGCACTGAGTAGGTTAATGTGCACTTCCCATGGTCCGTACTGAAAACATAATATTAGATAATGAACATTAACGCGGGTTTCTCATTCTCTATTTCAAATTAACATGATGTTCTTTCATTAGGCTAGAAAGCGCCAACATAAATCAAACAAGAATAGACTCTTTCCCCAAATAATAAGTAAAGAAACATGATAGAGTAGGAAAGTACCAAATTAGCTACAAATTTTCCATCTCATTGTTTTCTGTAAAATAAAATTTTATAACGAACATGCTCCATACAAGCTGTGCTGGTAGGTCTCGCTTCCAAAAACACTCACAGAGCAGTAATAAAAACCAAGCATGAACTCTAGGACATCTGCTATGGCATTGTTATCAAATGCAATCATTTTGGTCACAAATCTATACCCGCTTCAACTTTTTGTTGAAATATTAGTTTGTCTGCAGCATCTCCAATCTGGCACATGCGGGGACTGACAGATGCTCTGGTTTTACCTCAGCTTCAACTTACACGGCTTCTCATTATACCAGCTATAGCTCGGCGAACTATTCCTCTGTTCTGGAAGGAGGACAAAATGCCATCTGTCTCTGCACGATTATCAAAACGAACACTGCAGTGTGAAGAAACTCAGCTCCAAATGGAAGAATGAGGACGAGTTGCACCTTATCCATACCCTATTTACAAATTATATCTCTGTCTGTACGTGTGTATGGATAAAGATACGTATAGACATATTTATATTAATAGATAATAGCATGGGCTCACCACTCGAGCTTCCCAATTATCCCACGATGTGAACATTTCTAAGCACCAGGCATGCCTCACCTTTCCTAGCTCTATTTGTAACCCACGCAGTTCACATCATCTGACACTAATTACCAGCTAGAAGGCTAGAGAGCTGTGCTCCCGCAGCAAAAGATTCCAAGGGCATTCTGCAAGCAAAAGCAGGTGGGACCCTTACTGTAAAAACTGGGTTAGATTTAGAGACAATGGAGAGAAGAAAAGGAGGGAAAGTCTGTATAGAAAAGGAAGGACAAGTGAATTTCAACACGGTCTATACCCCTGAAAGTCAGGGCAGGGAGTCGGGCGTGCAGAGGAGGAAGAGGAGGGCAGGGATAGAGGTAAACGTCACAGAGCACCTGAAAACGAGGCTGTCGGTTCTGTTAGCCCTGATAGGAGTGTGGCTCAGAAGGTACCAGGTAACTGCAAAGCAGACACCTCACCTGCAGCAAAGAGTGGAACTTGAACTTTCTGTGCGACAGCATGTTTGACTTTGATTCCTATACTTCCATAGATTTGAGGCACAGAAATGGAAGAGACCTCACAACCTAGAGAGGAATTTCATACTTCAGGAAATTCAAGGAGCTCTTTAAAGCCAGTATTTTCTTCTGCAGAGGCGCTGCAGATCAAGACCAATCGTATCGAGGATCTTGAGATATGGAGCCTCTGACTTAGGGGATATTCAGCCCTTTACTCCTGAACCTCTTGACATTTAAAGTTGCCTGCTCAGGGCCAATAGCAAATTCTCCCTAGCTAGCGATTGATGGGCACTCAAGTCCTCTCGTAGCCCGTGTGAGGGCCTTGTCGTTTTCAAACTAAGTCTTCATCTGAACCCCTAACCCCAGACATCTGTCTAAAAAATTGATGAGGATTAGAAATCAGAATGAATGCTGTTTTTTACTCCAAAGTCAATTGGTTGAGGATCTGTTTACATAACCTTTTGTTTAATTCTATAGTTTATGTGAAATGAGATTCTGAAAGCCTGATATGAAAGCTATCAGTCCAATTCCCACATGGGTCAGTTAACTTCAGTCTGTCACATGTCACAGCCTCATTCTGTCCCCTCACCCCACTGAACCATCTGGCAAATGGTGCTGTTGGTCACCACGGGAGCTAAGGAGAAAATGTGGCCAGATCAGTGCCGCCCACCCTCTTCACTGGGAGGGAATGATGGGAAGTCAGGAGGGCCATCTCCACACACACAGGACAGCCCATTTCATTCTGAGGAATTTTCC
Source organism: Catagonus wagneri (assembly GCA_004024745.2). Lineage (NCBI taxonomy): Eukaryota > Metazoa > Chordata > Mammalia > Artiodactyla > Tayassuidae > Catagonus > Catagonus wagneri. Next base: position 1,057,678 of record PVHT021183598.1, read on the forward strand.
TCTCCCACGCTAAACTTCGTTCACAGGCATAGTTACTGCCAAAGCTGTCTGCAGCTCCTGTACTCACCTGTAATTAACCTGTAATGAAAAACATCCCTGAGTTACAATGATGCTAGTCTGTGTTATTGTGATCAAGACAACAGAAACCCTTTCAAGAGAAACGTCTGCCTCGACACAAGGGAACATCTCAAGGAAAAGCAAGTGCCTGTGCAGGGCGAGACAACCAGCTCTGCTCTGAAGGTGCCTCAGGGCAAAAGCTGCCACTGAGACAGGAAACCCACTCAGGTCAGCCGGGCCATCTGTAAAAGTCCTCTGCTGTACCATGCAACCATCCCCCAGTGGACCCTGATGCCGGACTGCTCCCCACTTCTCTGAACTCAGCTTCCCTCCTGGACTCGAAACTTCTCTTTCCTAGCTTTTCACAGCGCCTAGCCTTCTTTTTTATCAGCCCCCTTAGGGCATCCCTGATGCTCACTTAGCAGGCCTTTGGCCAGGCCCACTGCTCCAGGCACAAAAGCCACAAACAAAAGTAGTTAGGAAGTGGGAGAATCTGGCGAGTGCCAATCCTGACCTTTTTTCAAGATTTTCATGTTATCTGTCAAATATGAATTACTACTAAAGAAAAAAATCCGTAAATTTAAGTGAAGGAGCTATATCTATTGAGTTCATTTTCAACATTGCTGCCACCCACTCCCACCCCTGTAAATACAGACACATATAACAAGGCTACTGGCCTCTTGGGTTCCAGGTCATTGGAAAGCCACACTGCAAACACCCACCCCGGTGTAGCTCACTCACAGCACTGCCATGAGAATCACCTTGTGAGCATTAAGAGGCAGAAAGTGACTTGCATGCTCTTTCAGTTCTTTCCATCAATTTCATATTAATAGAAAAGCAGGCACATTCATGCTGAAAGACATCTGATCTTATAAATTCAAATGGCCAACTTTTGGGGGTCTTCATAGGGTAAAAAATGAATAAAAATAAAATGTATCTTTTATTTCCCATATACTCCAATTTTATAAAACTGCCAATGTTGGTAATTTAGGATTGGGCCAGTACAGAATTTCCATTGAAATGGTATGAAAAGCAAAAGCAGCTTTAGGAATTTCACAGGTGTTCACTGATGAGCTTGATAGAAGAAAGTCCCAGACACCACACGCCCTCCACAGGGGGCCCGCTGGCATTGCTTGCACCATGCTACTTACATTAGCAAATGGTGCTAATAAGAAGCATAGGATGGCAGGCCATGTCACACCATCACTGAGTCTGATCGGGGTGCCTACTTCTGAATGAGGCCATGCACACAGTGTAAAATCTCTTCTCACACCAGGGCTTGTGCCGGTGCCAAAAATATCACCGAGATCTCTCACCTCAGCTATCCTGGCCCCCACACTCGCCCTGTCCTCCGCTTGCTCTCCACCCCCACTCCACTGTCTGAGCTCACACACATCTTTCTATCACTCAGCTGACACATCTGTTTCTCCCACTCAACAGAAAGCTCCTCAAGATAGGTGCCCTCTTGTGGGCATCTCTGGGCCTAAGCTCCACGGGTCTGGCACCTGGGAGATGCTCGCAGAAGTTCACTGAATGAATACATGCGGACTCGACATGGCTCATCCCTTTTTTCTGGTCTTCAAAGCAGAAAATTCAAAAAGGCATTTCAAAAGCATGTCTTTACTGCAGCTGCCTAGTTAAATCTGCTCACTTCCCACAGAGGCCATCCTTTGGCTTCGGTAAGGCACACATATGACAACATGAGTTTACCTTTAAAATGGAGTGTCTCCATTCTGAACGACAAAAGGAGATGGCCAGGAGGAGCAGAGAACTGCAAAGCAAACTGTGATCCAAAATGAGAGGTGAGGGTCAATCTCTTAGATTCAATCTTATGCGATGCTCCATTTAGTTCTTGTGATCTACATTGTATTTTCAAGCACAACAATTTGGCTAATTTCTTCTCAAACCATTCAGTCATTTGGGAGTTATTCATTCTCATTTTTATTTATGCAATTATAATATCTTAAAATTATAAAGGATCCTGACCCCAGTCTTCCACCCAGATTAGAATAGAAACAGCATGGTCTTGGGCACCATGTGGTAGGCAAAACTTCAAGATGACCCCCATGACCCATATCCCTGTATATCTCCTCCTCTTGAGTGTGGGTAGGACCTGTAACCTATTTCTAACCGAGGTAATATGGCAGAGGTGAAGGAATTTTGAAGATTTATCTAAAAGTTCCAAATTTGTTGGCTTTTAGTTAATTGAAAGATGGATAATCCTGGGTGGACTTGACCTAATCAGGTGAGTCCTTTAAAACAGGGTCTAGACCCTCCTAGAAGTCAGAGGCTTAAAGAAGCAGAGACTGTCCTTCTCCATTACTGGCTTAGAAGAAGCAAGCTGGCAGGTATTCTAGAGCCACAAGGAATTAATTCTGCCAATAATTAGAGAGAGCTTGGGAGTGGAAGTTCAATTAGGGATCCTTCCCTAATTGAGCTTCCAGATGACAACACAGCCCAAATGATACCTCTATTATATCCTCGTGAAACCTTGATCAGTGAATTTAACCAAGCTATGCCTGGACATCTGCCCCACAGAAACTGCGAAATAATAAATGAGCATTGTTTCAAGTTGCTAAGTTTTTGGTCATTTCTTGCACAGCAAGAGAAAACTAATACAGCATCATATACACCTAGGGTCCCACAATGGTACCACCTCTTCTTACGTATGTATAACACTTTACACTTTGGACCTTAGTTTCCTAATCTATGTCATGGAGATTATGTCATTTATCTCTCAGGGCCATTGTGAAAAGAAATGAATGAATATATGTTAAATGTGTTAACATATGTTCAGTACTTAAATATGCTATCACTTAAAGGTAAAATATTAATAAAAATATTTACTGAGTTTCATTCAATGCCAGGCATTGTTCTACTTGCTGGGCTTTCAGAAATGAACAAGCCTCTCCTACACGGCTGGTGGGAACATATATTGGTACAACCACTATGGAAAACAGTATGGCGGTCCCTCAGAAAACTAAATATAGAACTACCATATGATCCAGCAATCCCACTCCTGGGCATATATCTGGACAAAACGTTCATTCCAAAAGATACATGCACCTCTATATTCATTGCAACACTATTTATAATAGCCAAGACATAGAATCAGCCTACATGTCCATCAACAGATGAATGGATTAAGAAGATGTGGTACGTGTGGAAAACTACTCAGCCATAAAAGAAGAATGAAATAATGCCATTTGCAGCAACATGGATGCAACTAGAGATTCTCATACTAAGTGAAGTAAGTCAGAAAGAGAAAGACAAATACCATATGATAGCACATATGTGGAATCTAAAATATAGTACAAATGAACCTATCTACAAAACAAAAAGAGACTCAGAGACATGGAAAACAGAACTGTGAGTTCTGTTGCCAAGGGGGAAGGGGCGGTGTGAGAGGGAAGGATTGGGAGTTAAGGGTTAGTAGATGCAAACTATTACATTTAGAATGGATAAGCAATGAGGTCCTACTGTATAGCACCAGGAACTATATACAGTCTCCTGGGACAGAACATGATGGAAGATATTATGAGAAAGGGAATGTGTGTGTGTGTGTGTGTGTGTGTATTCATATATATACGACTAGATCACTTTGCTGTACAGCAGAAACTGGTATGACAGTGTAAATCAATTATACCTTAAGAAAAAAATTAAAAAAAATAAAATGTGTTTATTAAAAAAGAAAGAAAGAAATGAACAAGCCAAACAAGGTGCCTGCTCTTATAGAATTCACACATTAGTGATGGGGAGACAGACATTAAACAGATTAACATATGAATAAACAAGATATGATGAAAATAGGATGATGGGGTAGAGACTTACTAGGAGATATATCCTATTAAGTGGCTGGAAAACTCTCCCCAAAGGGGTGACATCCAACCTAAAATCTGAATAACAAGGAGGAATCAGTTATGTAAAGATCAGAGGGCAGGGTATTCTAGAAAGAAGAAAGAGTAGATGCAAAGCTTTCAAGTAGGAAAGAGTTTGGCATTTTTGTGGAACAGCAAGAAGGCCATGGAGGCTGAAGCAGAGTTAGTTGAGGTAAGAGAGGGCTGAAATGAGGTAGAGAGGTAGACAGGGGCCAGATCGTATAGAGCTTCACAGACCACATAAAGAATTTGCTATTATTCAGTTTTCCAGCAGAGGGTTTTGACTCAGGTGAGAGGCATTATCTGAGTTTGAGTGCTACAAAAATCACTCTACTGTTGCATGGTGCTTGGACTGCAGGAGGCAAGGGTTGAAGGAGGGAGGACAATGATACTGCAGATGGTCATTCAGTTCAATAAATTATTTTATCAATCATTAAATATGTAAATTCAGGCCCCACACAAAGTGAAATACCGTATTTGTCCTTGTTTTTACCCCCTACCCCTCTTATTTTCTCACACCAGTAATCCAGTGTATATGTATGCCCAGCTGCTTAACCCAGCAAGGCTACAGCAGAAGGTTTATTTTCTAAAGCAACAAAAACATTACAATCAAGAGAACTCACAAAAGCTAAAACACTGTGTGAAAGTCACAACACATGAAGGTGAGAAGAAGATTCAGAAGGAAGGATGTCATAGCCCAAGGAAAGAAGGCAGGGAATGGAATGAAGGAGAAGAGTCAAGGTCATGATCAAATAGGAAATGGGCATGGAAATGGCCTAGGTGAGCAGTGGCATATCTAGAATCTTCAAAGCTTTTCCACAATTTCAAGATGGAGCATGTAGGTGAGTTAGCTAAGTTTGAAGGCCAGGGTCAAAACAAAAGAGGTGCATGTGTGTGCATATACATATACATGCATAAACATGTATGTATTTGAGTGCATGTTAAAAACACCACATGAAAGCATATATAGTCATCATTCACCTTGGACTTTTAAAATTTAAACAAATAGTATTAAGGACCAACTACAAACTGACAAACATGAAGCCTAATAGTAGATTCAGTTTCCCTGGGAAAAGCTCTACAAGAGTTTTAGCAAACTGAGGAGTACCATTAAATACAGTTTTCTTTGTGTCAGAAGTTTTTCTGTTTGCCAATGAGCTCCATTAATTAAAGATATTGTTGTGATCTCATACCCAGTCAGTAATTCCACCTTTAACATTAATCAAGAGCCCCAAATGGAAAGAAACCAATGAATTGTGACTTAAAACATCTCAGTAATACATCTGACATATTCAGCAGGTGAACAAAGAAAGGGCTTTGACAGCAGGAAGTGTTAAACAAATGCACAGTAATAGAGATAACCATCTCCCCCAGAAGGCCAGGAGCCCAAATGACAGCCCTGCTCTTTTTTAAGAAAAAGCAGGGCAACACCCAAGAACACTACCTATTGTTGTGTCCCGTAACAAAGGCCTCAAAACAGTCCATGCTTTTTTGCCACTTTTAGTTTACAATAAACTTCCCATCATTTCTAATACAGACACTGCTCCCCTGACAAATGTATCTTACATGTACAGTCCATAGGGACAATTTTCTTAGACCTAAGAAAGATTTTGTTGAGCTTTGCTATAAATGCTGGGGGGGGGGGAAACAAGTGAATGCAGGAGTAATTTCAATTTCACTCTAGGACTTTATCAGCTTGTATTTATCTGTTTGTATTTCTTTCTCATAAAGTCACTACATTTGGGTCTGATCTTTTTCTTATTTCCCCAATCCACCCTCCTCCCAAGACCAATCCAATGCCATATTGATGTGTTTTTCATAGTTACAGACAAGCACAATCACAGGTTACAAAAAATATCCCACTAAATAAGTCAATACAAAATCCACAGCAATCTATTGGTGCCTAAGAAATAATCGCTCTCCTATTTATTCCTCATTGCAAAAGGTTTATCGACTATTGAAGAGGAATTAGTGGCCCTCATCCAAGTTTAGAAATATGAATTAAATTATCCAAGGCCACTCAAGTAAATTTCTACTTACATTTGGTTTTAGCTCAGAAGTTATAAGTTGTTTCTGGCTAGTAGTTTTTGATCTGATGGGAAACATTTAATCAATTATCAAAGAAATTAGATTACTGACCATGCTGTTAAAGTTTAACGATATTGTGCATAGTGGCATTTCTAAGGGTGAATCCAACGGGATATGCTTGTGTAAGATCTAAAATTGTTTACTTCTCTGGGAGTTCCTGCTGTGGCTCAGCAGATTATGAACCCGACTAGTATCCAAAAGGATACAGATTAGATCCCTGGCCTCGCTCAGTGGGTTAAGGATCTGGAGTTGCCACGAGCTCTGATGTAGGTCGCAGATGCGGCTCAGATCTGACATTGCTGTGGCTGTGGTGTAGGCCAGCAGCTGCAGCTCCAATTCAACCCCTTGCCTAGAAACTTCCATATGCTGTGGGTATGTCCCTAAAAAGCAAACAAACAAACAAACAAAAAATTATTTACCTCTCTCTCTCTTCTCTTAGGCTCTGAACCCCATGAGGGCAGGAAATGTCTTTCATCTCAATGGCCCTCATGGCTGGTAGAGTGAGTAACACATAATAAGGTTCAAAAGTAATGCTGTTAAATTAAGGTCTATGAATTCAGGGTCTGTGCCACGAAATCCTTATAATCTAATAAAGAAAATGAGGCACACAAGCAAATTGCAGTAATACAAGGCAGTTGATAAAAATTATCTTAGGCACAGAATAAATTAAATGCAATAACAATACACAAGAAGAAGGATCACTTGAGGATGGGGTCATATGCCAATGAAGTCACAGAGAAAACAGAATTGGGTCAGACTTCTAAAGATGGGTAAAAATGGTTGGAAGAAGCATTCCAATACTGGGGATGCTATGAGCAAAAGCAGGAAGGTAGGAAAATCCGGAGCCTAGTTATCACATGACAAATATTCCAGACCTGATTAGATATAATGGAGGGGGGGCATGTGGAAGAGACTAGAAAGGTATCTTGAAGGCAGATTACAGGAATCCAACACACCAGGTTAAGGAATTTGGACACTATTAAGTAGTCAGTTTGGTAGAATTTTACTTAGGAGCCACTAAAGATTTGTGAGTAGAAACTAGCATTAAATAATTTAATAAACTACTTGTGAGAGATATCAACAGAATTGAAAGCTATATCCAAAAGTTAGAAAAAATATAGGAAACCTCAAAATCTACATGTAGAATCACCCAAGTTACATACTAGGAGTGATTAAAAATGGAGTGCATCAATCCAAATAGAAGAAAAACTCAGGTACAATCAAATAACACCTGGGCATCAGAGGGGTTGACAGTTTGATAGTAATAAGTAAGAATGAGCAGTCTGTAAAAATGCTAATGTGAATAACCACAAGAGATCAAATAAAAACCGCTATGAGACATTCAATACTTTTATCAGACACATGAAGGCAGATCAAGTCTAACTTTATCAACCAAAATGGAACTGAGGCATGCAGGGTGGGGACTGGCCCTAATCTTCTTTCCGTGTGTATCTCAACTTTTTATGCCTGCTGTACGTTAAAAAAAAAAGATTAGTGTGATGCCAGGTGAACTCAGATTTGAACCCTGGCTCCATCATTTATTAGCTCTGTGAGCTGAGGCAATCTATTTAGCCTCTCTGAACCTATGTCTGTTTACTGGCAAAATAGTGACTACAACAATACCTACCTACAGAGTTCATTATTAAATGAAAAAATGCAGGTGGAAAAGACCTTGTGAATTGGCAAGGCCAAGCTTAGTTCTTCTCAGATGCTGGTGTGTCTCTGGAAATCACCAGGGAGCGTGTTTAAATGCACATTCCCAATGCCATTGCTCCAGAGATTTGGGTTAGCAGGCTGACAGTAGAATTCTGGGATCTTCATTTAAAAAAATAATAATAATTATGATTTTTAAAAACACAGAATAGGAGTTCCCGTTGTGGCTCAGTAGTAATGACCCCAAATAGTATCCATGAGAATGTGGGTTCAATCCCTGGCCTCGCTCAGTGGATTAAAGGATCTGGTGTTGCCATGAGCTGCGGTGTAGGTTGCAGATGTGGCTCAGATCTGGCATCGCTGTGGCTGTGGTGTAGGCTGGCAGTTGCAGCTCCGATTTGACCCCCTAGCCTGGAAACTCCCATTTGCCACGGGTGTGGCCCTAAACAAAAAATAAAATAAAAAAATAAAAACACAGAATACAATATACCATCTTAACTGCTTTCTTAAAGTGTACAGTTGAGCAGTGCTAAGTATATCCACTTTGCTGAGCAACAGATCTTCATGACTCTATACCCACTGAACAGTAACTCCCTGCTTCCCCTTCCCTCCAGTCCCTGACAACCTCTTCTCCTTTCTCTTTTTATGAATCTGACTGGTATAGACACCTCATACAAGCATAATCATACAGCATTCGGTTTATTGTGACTGGCTTATTTCACTTACCATCACATCCTTACAGTCCATCCAGGTTATAGGATGTGTCAGAATTTCCTTCCTTTTTAAGGCTGAATAATATTTCATTTCATATATCTATATCCATATATAGATACCACATTTTATTTACCCATTCACTGGGTGATGGACATTTGGACACTTGCTTCTGCCTCTTAGATACTGTAAATAACACTTCTACGAACCTGGGCATGTAATATTTCTTCATGATCCTGCTTTCAATTATTTTGGATATATACACAGAAGTGGGATTCCTAGATCATGTGATGGTTTTTTCTTTAAATTTGGAGGAACCAAATACTGATTTCTATAGCAGCTGTACCATTTTACATTCCCACCAGCAGTCCACCAGTGTTCCAATTTCTCCACATCCTTGCCAAAGACTTGTTATTTTCTGACTTGTTTTTAAATAGAAGTCATCCTAATGGGTGTGAGGTGGTATCTCTTTGTGGTTTTGATTTACATTTCTCTAATTCTCTAAAGGGATCTGCATTTTTAACATGCTAGTTAGTGGTTCCAATGCAGAATTATACCTTGAGAAAAACTGCTCTAGATCAACAGTGGTTGATGTTTTTCAAAAAGTATGAGGGGAGTGAAGGTGGCCATCGCCTTTTCAGCACAGATACCACAAGAAAATCCAAGACTATCTTTCCTACCACATAACCATTGCACTAAGAATTTTTGTTTCCTATATTTTGTCTAACAATGGATACTGACTTTGTGCAATTATTTTCTTGTTACGAAGCCCTGGCATGATGCAAATGCAAGTTCAAATCACCTATGAGTGACATTCACCACTGTCCACTCATCTACATGGTAAGCACAGGTGTGCATGTGAAGAGCACCTTGAAAGATAGGATTTTTTTTTTTTTTTTGGGCCACAGCTGATGCATGTGGAAGTTCCCAGGCCAGGGATCGAACTCGCGCCACAGCAGTAATCTAAGCCACAGCAGTGACAATGCTGAGTCTTTAACTGCTAGGCCAGCAGGGAACTCTATCATTCTTTTTCATGAAACGCTATTTATACTATCAACATTTTCCAGCAAAGAGAATATTTCTCCACTCCTTTTCTCTTGGCCACCACCATTATTTTTAACTCACCAGAACCCTGGCCCACACCCAATTTAATTCTGCATAATTCGTGTGTGCACTCTAATTTTGTCATTAGAGTGGGAGTGCCAATCCAATCCAAGATACACTCTATACCAAATGTATTCAGAGACTTTCTCCCTTTGGGTATAAGATCATTTGACCCTTCCACAAAGGTTCATGGGAACAACTAAATAAAATGGGAAGGGGATTATCTTGAAAGCTGAAGAGCAGCAATAAGAATCTTCACTGAAAGTTGCATTTGGAAAACATTTATGGAGTACCTATTGCATGCTGACTCCTTTTAGTTACAGATTCAAAGATCAGCATATTTTAGTCACCACTTCCTGTAAAAAGAGTCCTTTTGATTTAAAGCACTTGGAAGACTAAAGTTAAAGTCACAGCCAGGGGTACAAATAGAATGAAAGGCTGACTCATTCATTATTTCTTTGACTATCTACTGAGCCCCTATGATGTTCCAGGCACTGTAGTAGACGGTGGAGACAGAATAATGTTTGGATACTCAAAATGGTGTTTCATCATTGAGGAATCATGCTTGACCTAGTAGGGGGACATCTACCTTCCAGTCCAGGTGTTGCCAGATCAAGCTTATTTAGCTTAACTCAAACTATAGGCTGCATTCTTGCCTTTAGGGGCAGTATGTTTATGTACTGATCCTCAATTAGGAATTTCTGTTTTATTCTGTAGGATTGAAAGCTATTCAGTAAAAAAAAAGCTTATGATCTATTAAGGTAGTCCACCACATCCAAGTTATAACAGTACAAGGAGTGCTTGACTTCAGGGATAGAACTATAAAGACCAGTAAAAACTACACTATGAAGTCAACTAGCTTGGGGTAAGAGCCAAAGGAAGTTAATACGGAGAATTTTTGAACAAAGACCATTCATGTAGGGTCCCAGGCACAGCTCCCCACCACCACACACACAAAAAAAGACAGTTCCAAATTTCAAATCAGTGAGAAAGACTACACATTAGGAAAGATTTGGCTGTTACTCAAATGGATATTTTCCCGGACAGGTAATCTTACATTACACTATTTTGCTTTAAAATGTTCTGGCAGCACAGAATGAAATATGTGGTTCTCTTTGCAGAAGTATGAGGATGGTCCCTTGGGGGTCAAAGTTTCTAGGAGTAGGCTAGGGGAAAAGTTCAGGCTGCTGGTAACCATGCTGTGAAGAGAATTTTAGGCTTCAGTGTTGTCAAACAGTCCTCCATAAATCAGTAACTAACCCAATGTTAAAAGGCAAGAAATTACTCTGAAATAGGGAGAACTCTTTTCTGCCATCTAAAAAGAATACTTCATCACCAGCCTTCATCAGTTCCCTCCCTGGAGCCCTGCTCTCCAAGGAACCCACCACGGTGGATGAGAATAAAGGCCTAGGAATTATTTTTGTGGGTGACATCTTTGGTAATAAACTCAGTGTGCCAGTTATCGCTAGTTCTCTTTAGTTAATACTTGGCACCCTGAGGTTTCAATGACAAACTAAGAAGCATTACCATTTTGTAGCAGAAATTAAAAAACTGAGAAGCTAAGAAATGTGTTCAAATTTCACATTAATTCACTGCTGAGGCTGGAAAAGCACTTGACTAATGATTGTGTTTTTAGCTAAAGTGTTCTGACATGATCTCATTCATAATTGAAAAAGAAACCCACATATCTACCAATAGGTTCTCATAGTCTATGCACTTCTAGGCTCAGGGGGAAGCCGGGGTATCTGAGTGAAAAGACTGAGGCATCTGGGCCCAGCATCTTCAGAAAGACTTGGTAATCAGGGATAGAGAAGGGAGCTTATAATGGTTTCAAACATGGCTAGGTAGACCTAGTAATTTGTGGACTGGAGTGTGCTTGTGTTCACCCTTTTGCCTACACTATTACCCCTGTATGAAATCCCCCCACAACCCACAGGATTCACATAGCTGAGGCTTACTCTCCTTTCAAATACAGTGTCTTCCACAAACTATTCTTTGATTGCTCAGTCTTACAGGCCATGTCATCCTCTAAAGTCTTTTAGATTTAATCTGTTGTCTGCATATCATTTGATATTCACTATAACATCTTGTTGACACTTACCTTCTTTCCATATATGTCTTCTTTCCCAACTGGACATTAAGTCACTTAAATATAAGTTATCCCCTTGACAACATCCTTAAAAAGTGGTTGCCCTTCTCTAATTAAGCGCTCAAGTGACATGGAATTTACTACCATCTCACAGAAAAACTCTAAAGGAGCAGCTATAACTGTTAACCCTACATCCACCACCACACACAAACACTTCCTTACATCCAACATCTTCCAGCTTTCCACTGAAGACCCGAAAGTTGGCTGTGTCTCCATGTGTGGTGTCCAGAACCAAGCTTGGCATTCCAATTCATTTGTTAACAGCCATAATTTTATTCATTCAACCAATATTTACTTAGTGGTAACTCTGTCTGGCGTTGTAATATGCATGGAGGATAGAGCAATAAGAGAGAGACACAGTTCCTTCCCACAAGGGACTTGTAAAATGTGAGATAAACATTTGGCTGTAATTATACAAATAATTCATCAACAGTAGTATTAGTTTTCTATGCTGTGTAACAAATTATCACAAACTTAGAGGCTTAAAACAACACATAGTTATCTCACAATTTTTGAGGGTCAGGGGCCTGGACACAGCTTCTGTGGGTCCTCTGCTCAGGGTCTCTCACAAGGTTGTGACCAAGGTGCTGTCCATGGTTGGGATATCATCTAAAAGTTCCACTAAGGAAGGATCCATTTTCAAGGCTCCTCAGGTTGCTGACAAAACTAATTTCTTGGCAGCTGGCCACATGATTCATGGTAACTTGGTTCTTCAAAGTCAGCAACAGAAAGAGAGGCTCTAGCAAGACAGACTAGATTATACAATCATGGACATGTGACCACAGATATCCTGTATTCTTTGCTTTATCTTACTGGTTAGAAGCAAGTCATAAGCCATGCCCATGTTCAAGGAGAGAGCATTATATAAAGGTCTGATGAGCAGTAGCTGGGGCTCATGGGGACTACTTTAGAAATCCGCTTACCATAGTAGCAAACTGAAATAGTATTATCAGAGTCCCCTGGTGACTTAGCAATTAAGCATTTGGCATTGTCACTGCTGTGGCTTAGGTTCGATCCCTAGCGCAGGAACTTCCAAACGTCCACATGCCGTGGTCACAGCCATAAAATAAAGGGAGGGATATTATGCATGAAAACCTCAGAGTGCTATGAAAGTAAATAACCTATCATTGTAGGTAGGGGGAGCCACCAATCTGCAAATGTGATGTTTGCCTCATTTTAACCAGATCACAAGATAACACAAGCAATGCACAAATTACACATTGGTTTTTACTTCAAGGCAGCTAGCACAGAACTGCTGATGGGTGTTTGATAAACAATCACTGATTTAACCTGATCCAAAATGGATCAGATGGAGTTCCCGTTGTGGTGCAGTGGTTAACGAATCTGACTAGGAACCATGAGGTTGCGGGTTTGATCTCTGGTCTTGCTCAGTGGGTTAAGGATCCGGCGTTGCCGTGAGCTTTGGTGTGGGTTGCAGACACGGCTCGGATCCCGCGTTGCTGTGGCTGTGGTGCAGGCCAGCGGCTACAGCTCCGATTCAACCCCTAGCCGGGGAACCTCCATATGCCGCGAGTGCGGCCCTAGAAAAGACCAAAAAAAAATAGATCAGATGTTCCTCAACAAGTAATCAAGATTTAAATCCTTCAGCAGACCCTCAAAGACTGTTGGCTCTCATAGATTTAAGTCTGGGTTTGAGTGACCCAAGAATCTCTCGGAAGTATGTGTGAGTAGCACCGGCTAGAGAAGAGCAGGTCCCTTTGCCCAGTCCAGCATCTACCTTTGGGGGAAGCTTCGCTGCTCTTTGTTGCTCAACACGTGAAGTGATAAGCGCAGTTCAAGGTATAACTGCCCTCTCAGCAAGTGTTCCCAACAACATTTAGGTCGGGACTCTGGGTCTAGCCAGGCAAATGAGATGGTCAGATAATTAAAAAAAGAGAGCACTTCAAAACCTAAGAAACAGGAAAACAACAGGTATAAAAGCCTATGATGAGAAGATCCATGGTGCAGAAAGTGAGGAGAGAAGTGGCCTGAGATGGAGACTGGCACCAAGGTAAGGACCCATGACCAAGTTTGGGACAGCCACATCTCTATTTCCACCACACCCTCAGCAAAGGCAAGGCTCACTCAAGTTTTCTCCTCAGGATGACACTCACACAGAAAAGCGAAAGTTGTGTAAGGTAACAAAAGACCAGAAGGGAAATCTTCTGGGGTATTAAACTGCCCACCAAGCAGCCTAGCACGTGGAAACCCATCCTACCCCTTCCTTCTGGGAGCACTGAGGCATAGCCTAAGTCTGTAAATATATTAGAAGGTGCCAAAGGAACAGAGTAGAAAGTCCTTGGAGTGTCATTAGGAAACTGGGCACAAAATGCTTCCCACAGAAATCAATGTCAGCAGGGCAGCATCATCACACAGCCCTTCTGGTACTGATGAGAATGCCCTGCATATTCTAACATGGGCTAATAAGGCTCTCATGAACTCAAACTCACAGGCTGATGCTTGCTGTTGCTACCAATTAGCACGATGTCATACGTATCTAAGAAGGTTGTCCTCTCTGGCTGAGCCCAGAGCACTGAGGGAAGAAGATGACAGTCTCTTAGTCCGATAGAGCTGACAAATCAACTCTGGTGATAGATGTCACAACCTCACATCTGAGGCTCTGTGAGTAGAATACTGGCTGGTGTTTAGTTAACTCCAATAAATGAGGAGCACAAGAATCTCGTTTAATTTCCAGTGCAATACCACAAGACCCTAGGAGTCTCTACTCTTCAACTGTCCAGACATTGGAATATGCTATCAAATGTTATTACAGAACTTTCCATACTCTGAGAGCAGTCATCTATTATGGAGAATTGACGGAAAGGCCTTAAAAGCAGAATCTGGGTTCCATGAGCTCGTGAAATTTCCTGTAGCTCTGCGATCATATAATAATCGGTATATTTCAAGGTGGCTGTACATCCAGCATTCTAACAAGGTTTCCCTGCCATTATACCAAGATTTTTTCCCAAAACTTTGATTTCTTCTTCTCCTTCTTCTTTTTTTTTTTTTTTTTTTTTTGGCTGCCCCATGGCATATGGAGTTCCCAGGCAAGGGATCAGATTTGAGCTGCAGTTGAGACCTATGCTGCAGCTGTGGCAACACTGGATCCTTAATGCACTGTGCTCGGCGGGAGATGGAACCTGCGTCCCAGCGATCCCAAGACACCACCTATCTTATGGCGCAACAGCAAGAACTCCTCAAAAGACTTTGAAAAGAGGATGAAACAATGCCCAAATAATATGAAGTCTTTAAAAATGATTGATCTCTTCAGTTGTTTTAAATAAACCTTTCTTACATTAAATGATCCTAGAGTTAGCTTCAGACCCAAAGGTGACATACTCCAGACCCAAAGGTAGAAAGGAACAGATATTGGCTAGCCGCCAAATTAAGAAACCAAGGACAATGGTATTCACTTAATGAGAGGTCACTTAATCCAATCTCCTAACCAGAGTTAGTATGAGCAGAGAAGAGCCCAGGGAGATCATAAAACATGTTAACACTGGAATAAATAATTGGAAAATTCCTAGGACCCTCTAGGGTCCAACTTCAAGGTTATGTCCAAGGAGAATCAGCACTTTCCATCTGCATTCTGTACTTCTTCAAAGAGAGATAAGCACAGAGTAAAAGACAACTGAATCCCAAGTTAGGACAGAAGAGAGTACAAACAAGCCCCATTACTGGCTGCAGATAAAAGTATTGCAATATGTTAAGACAAAGGGGCACAGGAGGGCTTTGTGATAGACTCTCCAGGAAAATGAGAATCTTTCAGTTTATAATTCAACATCCCCATTCTGATTATATCCGCTCAGCCCAACACAGAGAAGTACATCAGGATTAATTATAAGATTGTTTTGTTTGTAATAACATAGCAAAATCTTTAAAAACTGAATGTGTCTGGTTATGGTCAGAAGCAAATGGCCATCATTTCCAACCATTTCTTGCATTAAAATGTAAATGAGATGGTATGTCTATAGCATCAAAAGAAAGGCTGACTAGTTTCTCTAAGGATTTTTCAGAAAGGATTAAGTGTGCATGTAACCTAGCCTCTCAATCCAGTCAGGGCTGAGCTGAGGGGCTGGGGAGTGGGCAGCAATTCCTTACTGGGCACAATGGCTCCCCAGTGAGGAACTTCCTATCCTCTCTTTGCCTTTCATGGTTTCCTAACACAATTTGTTTGTCCTATTGCTTCCCTGCAACAGCACCAATGTCCCGAGTGTCTATATAAGACCAAGATGTAAAGTGACCTTCCCAAAGCCTTGTGAGTTTCAAGATGAGCATCAAAAGCATCTCCAGACTCAATGTTTCTACAACTAAACACAGTTCCCTGAAATGAGTAGAAGTACATGAGCACAGCATGCAGGTGTGCGCACATGTGCACACACACACACACCTCTCACACTTTGTTCCCTTAAGACAAGTGAGGTTTGCTGGTTAGCAAAAAAGAAAGAAATGAATGTCAGTATATCATTTTAAGATGTTCAAGAGGAATAATGGAGAAAAAACGTCATTCAAGAATAAAAGTGGTACTGTGGAGAGTAAGCCATATGTAAACAATGGCTGAAACAGCCAATGGGTCATCAGAAACCTGTAATTGAAGCTTTGTTCTTTTTCTCTGAATTTCAAAGTAGTCCAGGGCAGGGACTCCCCAAGTGGTATCCACAGGGGTCCTCCACAGAACCAAAGTTAGTCTAAAATGTACATGACATAAAGGTAGAAAGCAATGGGTCACACGTCACCCATTACATCAAGAACCATGATGAGACAGATGTGGAGCCCCGTGTCTTAGAGGTCAATGATCTTCCCACTGACAAGACTACGAAAATTCACAGAGTCAGGACAAGAACACGAGTGACAGAAAAAGCTTCCAGGGAAAGTACACAGCCTTCTTAGAAAAAGAAACAGTAATCACAGTGTTTTCCTGAGCATGGGCAAGACGAGCACATGAAAAAGGATGAGCAGAAGGGGAGGTAGACCTCTGGGGAAAGAGGGCTGTGAGTGCCATCTCTGACATGATCTGACTCTCTGGAGTCAAGGGCTGGGAGGGTGAAGGGAAGAGACCATCTGCTCCACCCTCAAAACATCTGTTATAAAATAAGACTGATGGCATGTGTCATGTCAGGAGGATCTTGTGAAAGAAACTGCTGAGCCGTACATGATCTGAGCTAATGGAGGAGTCCCCAAGGTTTGGAGACCTAGATTCTAATCCCAATTCAACTGCCAATGTATTGTGGAACACTGGGAAACTGCTTAACCCTATTCTGTCTCCAGTTCTGCATTGGCAATGGAGGAGTAAAATAAACACTCCCAGGGCACGCCAAAAATCACATTCTTGTATTTTTGACAGGTACAATATGAGCACAAAGTCCTAAGACTGTTCCTCCCTATCCAGTCCAAAGGAGTCCCTCCATTTCAGCCCAAAGGAGAAAAACAGAAATTCTTTTGTTCTCTGTCAACTCTCAGAGAAAAATACAAAAGTTCAATCTTCCATCCAAAGAAAGAGTTTTAAGGAACTAAAGGAAATTCACATATAATTAGATTACACATTTACCCATACACTGGAAGGAATGATACCCATTTTGTCAGACCTATGATCACATATTGAAAATTCCCCATAAAATATGAAGACAGAGCCCATGCTATAGGTTATAGTTTAAATAGCTGTCCAGTTCTTCCAGCCATAAATCACTTTGGAAAGAGTAAAGAATGGACCATCACCTTCCCCTGAATTCTTCATGCTAACAGGTTGTGTGCTCTACTGAGATTAGATGTATTTTTTAGAAATGAGTTCACAATGAAATAACAGTAAATGAATTAACTAAATACTTATTTGGTAATCTCAGTGCCAGGCAGCCAACCCTAGAGGAGTTGGCAGTCTTATGAAAGGGAAACTGCTCATCATTATCATTTCTAGAACAAAGAAAGAAATTAAAGGCACATTAATTTGTTTCACATCTTACCTCTGATTAGCCATAAATATCCCACTTATCAGTATGAAAAAGATAAATTTAAAGTAAAGGATCATTTATCTACCAATGGCTACTTACTCAAAGCACAGGAGTAGGGGACAAGAAGAGAATCTTGAAGAAGACCTGGGATATTTTGTTTGTTTGGGTTAGAACTAGAAAACTGGATCGGAAAGGTCACCGCAGCAGAGTATCTCTCAAATTTAGAGGTCACAGCACGGAAATAAATTTTGAAATGCAAATATCTCTGCGAGGAACCACACATTCAACTAAGATCCTTTTAGTGTAAATTACTCAATTGGACAGCTTTGTCACCAAAGTAGAGCCTGGCGGAGCATGATTCAAGTGCATTGGACTTACAAGTGAGCCTGGGCATGGACTAAAATCAAGAAGATGCATATAGAGAGACAATTCCAAGAAAGCCCAGGCCATAGTTTCACTTAATTGTCATTTTGCTTGAAATAGCTTTGAAAAGGTGATGATGGTAAGGTGATGATATCCTTTGAAGTTATGATGAAAGGAGGTGGAATTGCATAGAAGAGTTCTACTCCAAATATACTTGCATTTAATAGTATTAGATGACCCTGGTGTTCCTCCAGAGCAGTACTGTCCAGTAGAAACTCAATGTGAGTCACAGAAATAATTTTAAATATTCTAGTAGCCACATTTTTTTAAAGTAAAAAGAAACAGGAGAAATTAATTTTGTTTTGTCTTTAACTCAATATATACAAAATATTATCATTTCAAATGCAATCTATTTAAAAATTACTAATTCTTTTGCATACTAAGTCTCTGAAAACTGGTATGTATTTTTATAACATACCCCAATTCAAATGTTAAATGTTGATCTATATTTAGATCTCATAATATTTACAGTTGACAAAGGAGATTCGCATACTCAAATTGTTCTAAATATACTTAAAAGTTTTCCACTAACTGAATGAAATACCAGTTTTAAAATTTAAATTAATCCTAATTACTTACATTGAAATGACAATGGAACATGCACTCCCATGTTCACTGCAGCCTTGCATAATAGCCAAGATAGACAAACAACCTAAGTGTCTGTCAAGGGATGAATGGACAGACGATGTGGTTTATATATAACAGAATATCATTTTGCCCTGAGGAAGAGGGAAATTCTGTCATTTGTGACAACATGGATGGACCCTAAGGGCATTAAACAAGTGAAAAAAACCAAAGAGAGAAAGACAAATACTGCATGGTATTACTTACATCTGGAATCTAAATAAAAAGTCAAACTCATAGAAACACAGAGTAGAAAAGTGGTTGCCAGGAACTGAGGCACAGGGGAAATTAGGAGAGGTGGGTAAAAGGGTACAAACTTTCAGATATAAGATGAATAAGGTCTGAGGATCTACAAACATGGTGACTATAGTTGACAACACTGAAATGTATAATTGAAAATACTTTAATTAATTATAATACAAAATTCAATTCCTCATTTGCACTAGCCGCATTTCAGGTGCTCAAACGCCACATATGGTTACTGCATTGGTGACTACAGGTCTAGGATGTGAGAAATGAGGGTCAAAGTCTTGGTATATGACAGAGTTCTCTTGAGGCACAGTGGGCTAAGGATCTAGTGTTGTCACTGCTGTGGCTCGGATTCAGTCTCTGGCCCAGGAACTTCTGCATGCCACAGGCACAGCCAAAAAAAAAAAAAAAAAAAGGAGAAAAAAATCCTTTGTGTATGAGTTACAGGCTCACAGTATTGCAGAGTTCATTTGGTTTTTTTCAACGACACAGACTATATACATATGCCTGGCCATCTACTGAACACATGTTCTCCACAAGTCAATAGGCAGCCCTATCAAAGGATAACGTGGATCCCCATAACACCAGCCCTACTGTTTAGAAAAAAATAAAACTCTAACACAAGCTCTTCGAGGGCAGGATCGAGCACACAGTCAACCAGCCGTGCCTTGCTCAGTGCCTGGCAGAAAGCAAACAGTCAGACAATTCTTATTAAATGAGTGACTGACTGCCCTCCTAATAGTTAACCAGTAGACTCCTTTTCCCATGCTTTATGGCGTGAACCTTGGTCACACTGGATATCATTCATTTATTCAGTCAACAGACTATGAGCTCATGACCACTGTGTATGATAGTCACTCATAGAAAGCCCAATGTCTACTCCCTGCCTCCGAAAAAACATGTCTGCTTACTGATGCTGGGACATTCAGAAGTTTAGTCGGCCTGTTAAACACACTCATTAGGAGTGAGGTGCTGTATAAGCCTCTCAAAGTACGTCAGACCTTATCCAAGGCAGACAATAAGCACCTGAAAAAAGAAGGGAAGAGGCATCAACGAAAGTGGATAAAGGAAAAATACAGAATGTGGATGTAGAGGCGTGAAAGCCAAACTGCCTCCTTCACATCTGGCCCTCAGCCCGCAGTGATGGCAGTCACCCCTTGGTATCTGCGGGGCCGACTGGCTCCAGGACCCCTGAGGATAACAAAATCTGAGATGCTCTGGAGTCCCTCATATAAACTGGTGGAGTATTTGCATATAACTTATGCACATCCTCTAGTATACTTTAAATCATCTCTAGATTCCTTATAATACCTAATACAATGCAAATGCTATGTAAATAGTTGTAAATACAATGTAAATGCTATGTAAATAGTTGCCAGAGCACAGCAAATTCAAGTTTTGCTTTCTGGAATTTTTTAAAAAATATTTAGACCCACACTTAGTTGAATCTGAGGATATAGAACCTGCAGAGACAGAGGGTCAACTGTACAACCTCAAGTGTGTAAATGTAGTACACACTTCTGATGTGGAGGTATGGGAGAATATTTAGTGTAAAAAAGAATTAAACGCACTCAGATGGCTACCATTTTAAAAAATGGGAACTAATAAGTGTGAATGAGGACGTGGAGGATTTGGAACCTCATATATTGCTGGTGGGTATGTAAAATGATTCAGCTGCTGTGGAGAGCACTGTGGCAGTTCCCTAATAAGCCTTTCATAGAGTTACCATATGACCCCAGCAATTCCATTCCTATAAATATATCCAAAATTTCCCATATTATATGATTCCGTTTCTAACAACTATTCACTACAGGCGAATTCTTAGAGACAGAAAGCAAATTAGTGGTTACTAAGGACTGAAGAGGGAAAGTGGGGAGTGATTGCTTCATGGGTACTAGGGCTCCTTTTGGGGTAATAAAAATTTTTGGAACTAGATAGTGGTGATTGTTGCACAACACTGAATTTCCTAAATACTGCTGAATTGTACACTTTAAAGTGATTAAAATGGCCAATTTTATGTGATGTGTATTTTATCACATTTTTAAATGTCAAAAAAATATTAAGGACAATATTTTGGTCCAAAATGAGGTGGAATTTTAATCAACAGCAGATCAAAATAATTTTTCTTCCCTTTCTTCCTCTTCTTGGATTATCTTCCCTTTCACCTTTTTTTTTTTTTCTATGTGGGATAAGGTTAATTTGTATTCTTATAATTCCTCTGTTTGCGTTATAGCCTGAAGATGGCATTCAGGAACCTTTTAATTTTTTTTTTTTAATCTTTTTTAAGGCTAAGCCTTCTCCCAGTAGAAGTCACATCATTTTCAACCAACATTCATTCTTACAGTGCCTGACTCCACGTGTCAAGATCTGTGCTGGGTGCTTCATAAACATTTTTCAGTTAATATAGGCGGCAAATAATTTAAAATTAGAAACAACAATAATATTGCTTAAAATTGATATTTCAAAAGAGAAAAGTAATTTAGAAGTACCAAAGGTGAAAGATCAACAAAATGAATCACTAAAAGGAAAACTTACTGAACACCTACTATGTGGCTGTGCCTATGATGGCAGAATCATGTAACAGATGCTTCCTGAGGTCGATTTTGAAAGAACATTAAGAGTCATAGAGCCACTGAAGCAAACAAAAATACTAGCCTACAAATGTAAACAAAGAATATGTTTAAACCCTGTCGGGGGGGGGGGGGCAAACAGGAAATGGACAAGATCAAATACTTTTTTTCTTTCTTTCTACTTAATGCACTGAAGTTCCACCGTTACTCCATCCTTAGGGTCAGAGTCATAGAACTGCTTGGTTAGTGGCATGGTCATATGATTCACTGAACTGTTTCTAGCACTGCCAGCAACTGAATACCACTGGACTTGGTCCAAGGTGTGTTATGCCAAATCCCATGTTCTGTACTGTATAGAGAGAATAACATGATGTTTGGAGACCCATATGTCATGTTCTGGCTCCAAATCTTTTACTTTCCTATTATTGTGAAATGTAAAATCTTCCAGACAAAAGTTGAGCTGTCTCAAGTCCTGTCTACTGCTCCTGATGCCTAGGAGCCTGAGGTGTGCATTAGAGGATAAGAGTTTTTTTGCTTTTTTTTTAAAGTCCCACATATGTGTATTGCTGGAACCTGAACTAAGAAATTACTTAGAAAAACAACAACCGCAAGTTCTCAGGGGAACCAGGCTGGCCTGCAAAGAGAGCAAAAATTACATAAAAGGAACAAGTGAACCACACCCCAAAATCTGAGAGCTTCTGCTCAGTGATGGAAGCTTCTGGTAAGTTTCTCAGGCTTTTTATTCATCATTTATAAGCTCACTATGAAAGCAAGACAGTAAGTCAATCAGAAAGCAAAAAAGTTAGTAATTGTTGAACCACTTGAACAAGAAGAAAAGTAAATTCAAAAGAGCTGAAAAGAGCAAGGGTTCTGTACCATACAGAAAGCCTCTCAATACCTTCCAGATTTCCTTGCCCTCTTTCTTTACACAGGCTGAATGAAGGTGCCTAGCATTTGCCCTGTCAGCTTATCAGTTAACCTCTGACCACAACTTCACTTCAGAGACACTCGTGCATACATAAAATGGTCAGCCCCAAATAATAAATTCAAAATATGTATAAGGTTGAGAAACTCATTCTCTAAAAGTACTATCTTGCTGTGGAGGCACTCTAGAGTATAGAAGGGGCATTCATATCCAACTTTCACTGGATATTTAACAGAAATAATCTGAAACTTTTTATCACACATTCTTCCGATAGTGGATGTTCACACTAACATTTTCTAGATCAGTGTATTCCATATTTCATAGATGCCATCTATTACTGTCAGTAAATGAACTTTCACAGCAGCCTTAAAATGCCAATCCTTACAGGAAAGGCAAAATTAACTACAACAACAACCCCCAATTCAAAGCCCTGTTGAAGGCCATCAAAATCTTTGTTAATGGACTTGGTACTCAATAGCAACAGTGGGCAGAGTGGCTCAGTATACTCCAGGGAAATGTAAATAAAGCCCCTTTGGGAAAACAAAACAGTAGGACCTATGTTTGGGGGACCTGATTTTCATGCCAGCAGTTAGTTTCTTGGCACTTTTTAAAATGCAAAATCCTTACACTTCCATGTGCAGTGCACCTGGCTGGCTAGCTAACCTCTGACTGTGACAGTAAGTCCACCTAATGGCACCTGTCTAAACAGAAACCTGGCTGTGACTGTTTGCTGAATGGGGCTCATCCAACATGCAATATTATTCCAGACATGCACCTTCCTCATTCAGGCAAACAAGTCACTAAGGGCTGAGAGGAGAGAGCATTCGCAGGCTCATTTTAAAGGGTGGGGGGATTCTTCTATTGCTGTGATACAGGAGGGGGTAAAGAGAGGGAGTGTTTTTCAGTAAGTATACTATATGTAAAAAAACCTGAATACTGAAGAGGAAAGCACATTTTTTGGGGGGATTTATTCAAACATTAAAGCTCTTGCGTTACTTCTGTTTTCATTTGAGATATTCGTACTTAAATACCCCTGCATTCTGGCTTCTCCTCTTACTGGATGTGAAGCTAAGTTTCTACCCAGTGCTCATGATTATGCTGTCAGCTAAATGATCAATCATGATATCGCCAATTTCACATTGAGACTTCACGGCAGGGTGAAATCAGAGAACAAAATGGCTGTGGGAGAAGAATTCGTTTAAATACAGCTAGTTTGAGGAACTAGCAAAATGGTTAAAAAAATGATGGAAAACATATGAAGTGTAAATGTATCTATCTTTAAGGCAGATCCATTTCAAAGCTTTCTGCAGCACAAAAATCATTGTGTGATGCATCTGTGTTTAGACTAGTAAAATACTGTAATAGGGTTGCAACTAAATGCCAATATTTAAGTCCACTGGCTGTGGGTACTGATCTGTATTTACTGAACATCTCTAAACTATATGAATACACTGGGGCTACTTATAAAATGAATCTTGATTTTATATTTACAACAAGAAAATGTTTTAAGAAAACCCAACAGGACTTTCCTTGTGGCACAGCACATTAAGAATCCAGCATTGTAGGAGTTCCCGTCATGGCTCAGCAGTTAACAAACCCGACTAGCATCCATGAGGATGCTGGTTCGGTTCCTGGCCTCACTCAGTGGGTTAAGGATCTGGCTTGCCGTGAGCTGTGGTGTAGGCTGCAGACACGGCTCGGATCCTACATTGCTGTGGCCCTGGTGTAAGCTGGCGGCTACAGTTCCAACTGGACCCCTAGCCTGGAAACCTCCATATGCCACGGATGCGGCCCTATAAAGACAAAAAGTGGGTGATAAGAATAGCTACTGCTAAAAAAAGAAAAAAAAGAATCCAGCATTGTTACTGCAGCGGCTCAGACTGCTGCTGTGTTGCAGGTTTAATCCTTGGCCTGGGAACTTTCATATGCCATGGGTGTGGTATGGAAGGGAGGGAAAGAAAGAAAGACAGATGATAGATAGATAGATAGATAGATAGATAGATAGATAGATAGATAGATAGGATAGACAGACAGACAGATAGATAAAGAGAGAAAGAAAACCCAAGAGCTGCAAATCCCAAACAAGAGAAATAAAGGCAATCAGAAAGAAGCCCTGTAATATCTTCAACTAACTGATGTTAGAGCCTATTCTGTATGTGTGAAGTGCCATACGCAAGACAGGAGCTTGGAAAGAAAAGGAGCTCTATGTTTTTAACACTCCAGTAGTGGTTTAGAAGCAAGATACTCAGGAGAAAGCAGGCGAGCCTGAGTTCTGATTCAGAATTGAACCTCTTCAACTTAGCTTCAGCAAGCAAGCAATGACTATTTAATATTGATATTACATTTAAATGCAAGTTTTGAATGACTGCTCTCTAAAGATTCAACTGATGGAAATGATCTACTATTACAAGGGCAGATCATGCTTAGTTAAAGTCATTTTAACTCTGCCTTTGTAATACATGCATGATACAAACAATCCTTTCCTCAGGCAAGGGCTGCCATTAATTCTAATCTTACAGTGCTCTCTACTGGTGATAAATGATGTGAAAGCTCATTTGATATCTAAAGGCCTAATCAACTTCTCATCTTAGGCTCATATTACCCTTTAAGTCCAGTGTGACACCACCCAATTCACCGCACAGGGTGAACTGAATCCACAGGGCACCAAGAATTCCCCTCATGTTAGGAGGGAGAAAGGCGCACCTCCCAACGACCCATAGCAACAGAGGCACCCAGGAAAAAAGGTCCATGGCTCCAGAATGGGAAAATTTAGGCACATTAGCTATAAGTAGGGTAGGGGGAAGAAAAAATGCTGAATGAGGAATCAAGAATTGGACTGGAATCCTGGCTTCAGGCCACAATAGCCATGACTCTGAGTAAGTAATTTTAACTTTTTGAGCTTTAATTTTCTCATCACTAAAATAGGAATGATAATTCCCACTGTACTTATTTTATCTGGCTGTTGTAATAAATGAGATCATAGGTAAGATCATACTTTGTAAAAATATTATTATCATCATTATCATTACAGTAAATGACCCTATTTTCTTTAGATCAGTGAGCCTTAAAGCTTTTTAGTTTTTTATCAGTGGGATTTTTTTTAACATAATCTTACATAGAACTTTAATATATCAAACTGATTTTATTAGTAGAAGTGTATTGTGTAAGTTCAAAGCATAACTATTTTTGTCAGTTAAAACTATCTGGATATACATAAAGTTTTGAAATCTGAGGTCATGTTTGTCAACTGAACTGACATTTGCCTCAATATCTAATATATTTCTGGACTTCCTTTGATTCCCTAGTATCAGAAAAGTATAATTCGTATGGATAACTATCTGTAAATGACATAGCTTTTTAAAAAACTGCCTTGAAATGACAGCATTATTTTCAACTAAAACGATCCAGAAGCTTGAACAGTGGCTGATAAGAATAGCTACTGCTCAAACTATTCTCTATGTACCAGGCATTTTCCTAAGGACTTCACGTATATTAACCCATTGAACTCTACTAATAACCCAATGAGGTAGCTGTTTCTAAAATCACCATTTTTCAAGATAAGGAACCTAAGACAAAGGAGATTAAGAAATGTACTCAAGGTGACACAGCTAGTCTGTTGCCAGAATCTGTGCTCTTAACCACTTTGGTACATTGCCTTCTCGAGATTTAACAAATGCTAGAAATCCTGAACTAGAAAGTGCTAAATGTGGAGTTAAACAGTGAATGGGGTTCTGAGCCATCTTAAATTTTCACTCTTTGGCAAAATTAGTTTCCTAATATATTTTGTTCTTGGGGAACAGACTTGTGGTTGCCAAGGGGGTGGGGGAGGGGTGGGAGGGAATGGGGATAGGAGATCCAACTGTATAGCACAGGGAACTATGTCTAATCACATGTGACAAATCCATATATGTACATGTAACCGGGTCACCACGCGATGCAGTTGGAAAATCTGACAGAAATCTGTAAACCAGCTATAATGCAAAAAAACAAAAAATTAAAATAAATTAAAAAAATAAAAATATATGAGATATCTCAGTGCCTATCTGTCAGGTAGTCACTGGAAATTTCTAAACAGCCAAATTTATTTTGTTTTCCCTAATGACTCCAAATTTAGATTTCCATTTCATGGCTAAAACTACAACCATCAGCCTTATAACAGTATAAGCACATATTGCCCAACTGGATTCCTTCTGCTTATTAAAATTCAGATGTGAGTATCCCAAACAGGCCTTAGCACTAAATGGTAAAACATTATTTTATCACCATGGGATGCACCCACACTCTCTTGTTCTTATTCTACAACTTCCCCTCCCCTTGCACCTGGAGGAAAGTTCCTGAGCCAAACTGACATTTAATTGAGCCAAATACAAATGTGCTAGAGTAGTGAACTCACATGTACAAATCCATGCTCAGGGATATGTCTCAGCTTGACATTTTAGCCCCACTTAACCTTAATTTTAGCTCCTTTTAATCAACAACACATATAAATACTTTAAATACATAAATATATACACATGCAGAACAGGAGTTTTAATGCAAAGTCTGCACAAAAATTGTTCGGCAGAGATGACCAACAGGCACATGAAAAGATGCTCAACATGGCTAACCACCAGGGAAATGCAAATCAAAACCACAATGAGTTATTACCTCACACCTGTCAGAATGGCTATCAAAAATACTACAAATAACAAATGTTGGTGAGGATGTGGAGAAAAGGAAACATTTGTACATTGCTGGTGGGAAATTAAATTGGTGCAGCCACTATGGAAAACAATATGGAAATTTCTCAAAAAACTAAAAATACAACTACTGTATGACCCAGCAATTCCACTCCTAGGTACATATTTGAGGGAAAAAAATACCCACTAATTCAAAAAGACACATGCAATACTTGTATGCGTAACTGGGTCACCATGCTGTACAGTAGAAAATTGACAGAACACTGTAAAGCAGCTATAACGAAAAAATAAAAAAAAACAAAAACAAAAAAACAAAAAGACACATGTATCCCTATGTTTACAGCAGCATTATTTACGATTGCCAAGATATGGAAACAGCCTAAGTGTATATCAACAGACAAATGTATAAAAAAGGTATGCGATACACACACACACACACACACACACACACACACATATGAATACTACTCAGCAAAAAAAATGAAATTTTGCCATTTCCAACAGATGGATTTAGAGGGTATTATGCCAAGTGAAATAAGACAGACAGAAACAAAATACTCTGTGTTATCACTTACAGGTGGAATCTAAAAAATAAATAAATTAGTGAATATTTCAAAAAAGAAGCAAAGGTTACCAGTGGTGGAGGATGGGCAATATAGTGGTAGGAGAGTGGGAGGTTCAAACTATTGGGTGTAAGATAGACTCAAGGACGTAGTGTACAACACGGGGAATAGAAACACTATTTTGTAATATCCCTAAATGGAAAATAACCTTTAAAATTTTATTTTAAAAAGTTTAAATATAGCAGTTCCCGTCGTGGTGCAGTGGAAACGAATCTGACTAGGAACCATGAAGTTGCAGATTCGATCCCTGGCCTCACTCAGTGGGTTAAGGATCCGGCGTTGCTGTGAGCTGTGGTCTAGGTTGAAGACGTGGCTCTGATCCTGCATTGCTGTGGCTGTGGTGTAGGCCGGCAGCTGCAGCTCTGATTAGACCCCTAGCCTGGGAACCTCCACATGCTGCGGGTGCGGCCCTAAAAAGACAAAAAAGAACAAAAAAAATTTAAATATAAAATAAATATTTACAAAAAAATTGTTCTGCTGACAGTACAAGTAAGTGTGCCTTTGGGCTAGAGTTGCTTGAATGGCCCTCCTATGCCTAAGGAGACCCTGACGAAGCAAATCTGGCAGCTTTGGAACACCTCCTCCCTTCTTCTGGGTACTTAGAAAATCTAAGTTCCAATGTAAGATTTTTAGCAATATTTGCCAAAAATTGATTAATCTGAGGAAAATGGAAATACAAGCAATATTTTAGTATTAATTATACTTTTTCTTTTCTTTTCTTTTTTGTCTTTTTAGGGCCGCAAGTGTGGCATATGGAAGTTTCCAGGCTAGGGGTCGAATCAGAGCTACAGCTGCCGGCCTACACCACAGCCACGGCAACGCAGGATCCAAGCCATGTCTGAGACCTTCACCACATCTCAGGGCAACACCGGATCCTTAACCCACTGAGCAAGGCCAGGGATTGAACTGGCATCCTCATGGATCCTAGTCTGGTTTGTTACTGCTGTGCCACGATGGGAACTTCTGATTACAGATTCTAAAAGTACTTTGCTGGTTTAGTAATGTTAGGAGGTTTTATTCATAATCTGACATGCCCATAAAATTACCATATTTGGAATGTTTATAGACATGAAAACCCTGGAAAATAGAGAAGTGATAGGGAAATATATTTGATAGGGAAATATATTATGTGATAATAAAAGTCATTCATCATAATTAAGGCCTTTCTTCTTCATCTTTTTAATCCCCTGTCCCCTGGTCTGTACATTTCTGAAGAATATCAACTTAGAAATTCTTTAAATTCTAAATTTTGGTTTTCATAAAACCAATAAATTTCCTGTTTGTCCTATTTGATGAATTATAAATATGTGACAGATTTAATTAAAATATATACCTCATTTTTGCATATTTGTGACAACTACCTCTTACAAACATTGCAATAAGTGCATAACATATATAAATGGAAGAACTGATATGAAGTGATATTCTTAGTCACTAAATCAGAGCCAAAACTAGGGATAATAGACATTAGATCAGTGGTTAGTTATTTAAAAATAGAGTTATATGTGACTAGGTTATATATTACTAAAACACACTAAGATTACTAGTTATTTAATACTGTACTCATTTTGGCACTTCAAAATATTCTAACCCTGCTGCAGGTGCAGCCCTAAAAAAAAAAAAAAGTCCTAACCCCAAAATGTCCTTTCTTATCAAAGTATGAACTCTCAGATGTAGATTGTCATCAAACAGAAAGTCTCAGGTGAATAGCATGCTAGGACTTCTTCAACTTGTTCCAGTGAGAAAGCAAAAGACCATAGCAGATTCAACTAGGACAAGGGGGCACTGATAAAACTACAGCGTGTTTGTTACAGCAATATCTTAAGTTTAAAGGAAGTCTTAAATGCATGGCTTGGTACAAGAAAGAGTCAATATCTATGTATAAGAACCCAGCCAAGTGGGCAAGTATTCAAAACGAACCTAGTCTCAGTGGGGAACTTGAAACCAAAACATGAACTCAGGCAGAAAGACTGGACTAATATGGCGGAAATGGTAAGGCTGTGATTTGGTGAGCATATGCAGGAAGAAGCAACACCACCAAGTATACTAGATGTTCAAGGTCAAGGGAAATGAGGCTAATTCTAGAATTCAACAACCACAAGGATCTTCTAGCTCTGCTCACATTGGAATGGCTCAGAAATTAGACTAGATTTAGCCTTTAAAATGCTGTAGATGGAAAAAAGTACTTCTCTCCAAAAGGTGATGTCATCAGGACACTATAAGATATGCACATTTGTAAACACGGACATCATGAGTGTTTACATGTGCACACACATATATGTGTGCACATGTGATCTGGAAACCTCCAAAATCATTTTATGTTTTCATTATCACTATTCAAACTGACTCCATGAATTATAGACACTTCAGGACACCTTTTCCCTCATAGATATACCTTCATTCTTGTCCCCATCTAACTTAACCACTCTGTTGGTATTGTTGTATTTGCTCCCTTGTCCTCCTAATGCCCCTTAAGAACCCTAAATTTAGCCAGGCTCTTTTAGGTGGGATATTGTTAGTACCCAGAAAATGATTTCTATTTAAAATGGGTGACCTGAACTTAAATGGGCCATATGGGAAGACAGCAAGCACGTGCTTCTTTTGCTATCCTTCGCTCTTGGATTGGTAGGTTGCCCTTGTGTGGAAAAGCCTGAAATTCTGCCAACAGCTTTGGAACATCTCTGGTTGACAACTTTAAAGCAAGCACTTAGCAAGATTTTCATTTCACTTTACTTTTCAGCCATACATCCACTTGGCCTAAACTTAAGCTCAAAATGCCTCGAAAAATTGTTTTTCTCTTTAAAATCCAAACTTATGTTCAGAAGTTATGTGGGGGCAATGAAGGGACTAAGTTGATACAGGAAGACATGGTGACTTCCAATTCTAGCCATGCCAGTCATTTGGCATCAAAACATGTACCAGCTGTGAGTGTTTGGATCTTGATAAGTCAGAGTATGCTGGAAAGCTGACAAGGTACTGCTATGAAACTATTTCAACCTCTTAATATCTGCTCTGCCCCCTTATTTTCATATTTCATTCCCCATGTAAGTGTATATTTTACAATCAATGCAAAAATCCCACGAGTCTGTACACAGGTTAGCACTGTGCTTTTGCAAGGCCTTTGAGATAACCTCACTAACTTCACCATTGTTCACAGTCATCCTTTATCATCTGCCAGGATATTTTCTCTTAAATGGCTCTAGCAGTAATAACAAGCGATCATCCTAATATATGTACCATAAAAACAGAGGGAAGTGAATGAATTTACAAGCAGAAGTTTGTCAAGGACTTGATTTTTTCTTCCAGAGGGTGGTGAATTCCCCATGGATTTCAACAGGAAATTGGCCTGCTAAGAGTTTATGGGTGATAAGGCCTTAAATGGGACTTATGAGTTACAGTTCCTAGTCCAGGACCACTCTGCCCTTGCTCATTAGTGTTTATGAGGAAATAAAATACTTCTTTTAATTTTGCTTTCATTGCATTTTTGTGAAAGGAAAAATATTTAAGTTTGTTGGGGATAAATATGTTTTCTTCCTTATTATTTATTCATATGCATATTAAATCCCATAAATTCAGGTTGCCAACTTCTAACCTGCTGAGGAGGGTGAATCTTCATGCTTTCCATCTGTTCAACTGAGTTAACAAGATGCTCAGGCCTTGGACTGTGTTTCACAATCAAAAGCCACTGGGGGCTGTACATACCCATTACCTATGGTACTTTCTTTCTTCACACACACCAGGGGAAGAGAGAGAGTAAAGCTTCAGGCACAAGCAAGTAATATCAGCATCAAAATTCTTCTCCTCCACTCCAACAGACCTCCTTAGAGATCAAAATTGAGCCTTTTATCTAAACAAGAAACTAATTGATTGTTTTTTATTTCCAAATGCCCTTAAATGTGATGTTACAGGAATTCCATGTTGGAAACGAAAGTTGGTAGAGACAAAGGTATTTTCTCAAGCAAAGTTTTCACAGGACTTGAGTTTCTCATCCATGGAAGATTAATCGATTTATAGTCAGCACAATGCTGGTAATACTAAGAGGAAATATAAAGAGAGGAACTCACGTTATGTCGGGCTCAGGCAATTTGCATTAGGTAAAAGAAAATCATTTCCAGAATTGTCTGTCAGCCAAAGCACAGTTTTTAAATCATAAAACCAAGCCACAGATGCAAAGGTCACCCGACATAAAATTATGAGCATAACTAGGGGAAAAAAGCCCTTTATGTGTCAAGAACAGGAAGTGATTTTGTGTTTCTCTACAAAAATTTACAGTCAGCAGCTGAAGGCAGAAAAAGCAATAAATTATAACAATTAAATCCAAAGTAACTTGCTGTTTCCATTCAAGGTCACAGAGCTCGATACAAAAGTCATGGTACAATATAAAACAACAAATAATATGCAAGGTAAATTATACATACGCTTTTGATTTTTCATATTTATATATTGTGTACAGGTGCTACTAATGTCACTTATGAGAGAAAAAGGAAGGACTGAGAAAAGATCCATAGTTCCCCATGGCAAAGGTGAGTGGGCCTATAAATAACCCAATCTCATCAAGTGTTAAAAAATAGATTCTTTAAATGTCTGTCTGTTCCTCAAAAGCAGGGATTTTAAATTATTGAATTTTACACTATCCTCACCCAGCACAGTACCTGGTACAAGAGCTTAAGAATTTGTTTTGTGTTGGAGTTCCTGTTGTGGCGCAGTGGAAATGAATCCGACTAGGAACCATGAGGTTTCGGTTTCGATCCCTGGCCTCGTTCAGTGGGTTAAGGATCCGGCGTTGCCTAAGCTGTGGTGTAGGTCACAGACACGGCTCGGATCTGGCGTTGCTGTGGCTGTGGTGTAGGCCGGCAGCTATAGCTCCAATTAGACCCTTAGCCTGGGAACCTCCTATGTTTCAGGTGCGGCCCTAAAAAGACAAAAGACAAAGGGACAAAAAAAAAAAAAAAAGAATTTGTTTTGTGGACTTCAACTGATTTGGTTGGTTGGTTGATTGGTTGGTTGGTATTCAGGTAAACTGGCTGGATGGCTGGTAGCTTGACTTGCTGGTTGATTGGTAGGTTTTCCTAGATGTAAGTAGATAATTCTTCAGCTATTTTCAGGAGGTATAACCAAATAAGGTCATGAATTCACTGCTCATGACTTTTATAGAAAAAATGATCATGAGGTCTCAAGTAAGTTGGATCTGGATTGAAATCCTGATATCATCTACCAATATATTCTGAGGAAACTTCAGCCTTAGCTGAGTAGCTGAAGGTCACCGACTCAACAAACTTTATCATTTTATTGTAGATCTGAAGTCGAGCTATTATTTGTAGATGTTGTTTAGGAACTATCTCAATATGACAATGAACTTAGACACATAAATCATGCTTCACGGTATTCTCTGGTTCCAGGAAGCCCTTCAAAATAGTGTCACATCTGGAAGGACATCTCCATTCTCAGCACAAGGGAGGTGGTTACCCCTTGGATTTTTTGACTGTCAGTGTCTCTTTTTTACTAAAATATATACTTAACCACAGTCAGAACCCAAATCGTGTAGCTGTTATTTTCGTTCAGTTCTATGACAAGAAAGCCACACAGATCCCATCTATCAATAACCCACTGAATAAAAACAAAAGGCTTCATGTTGATGCCTTTTACTATAAGACAAAATCCCTATATATGCTGAAAACAACTTGAGAATACTTTCAACTGTGACACTATTGCTGTCAACTTGTGTTACAAAAGGGAGATTCAGGTTTTCAATTACAGCAGTGCTCCAGGCTCACACACCATCACACAATTGTTTAGTCTTAACACCTATCCTGTCAGAATGATTCTTTACCAACTTCACTTAACTCCCCCCAGCAGTTCCTCACATACCCCAAGTTTGAAGCCCATTTAGTGATGCCTCTCAGTACTTTTCAGCTATGAACAAAACTGTCACAACCAAGTAACTGTCACATCCACAAAGCCTTGCCTATGGATACTTGTGGAGAATGACGGTAATGATGATCTTTGTATTCCTATTTACAACCTGTAGAGTAACGTAAATAAAAAGGCCTAGCCATTGCTTGGTTTTTCTTTCGTGGTCAGGACCAGAGAATGAGACAATAATAAGCTTCCCTACTCTTCCAAGATTTGGTCTCCACACTCACTACTTAAAAGATTCCTCCCCTCCACCCCCACAAAAATAGCATCCTCTACTGTTTCATTCTCTTAAAAAGCCAAGGCTTCATGAACACTTCTGTAAGGACCCTTTTGAAGGAGGCATGATAAAGGTTCCTGCTGTAAGTTGTTGGATTCACACTTGGGGAAGCCTACCTCCAGGATATACTGAAGGAAACTCCTCCCACTTTCATCAAGACAGGGCTTCAAAAGGATTTTCAAAGAACGTCATCTTTCCCAAGTCCTTTATCTCATCATGAAAGAGCCTACAAGTCAGTGACAGTTATACTCCCATTATTACTCTCCATTTTATTGAAAGAAAAAGCCAATAACCTATCTTGATAAGCAGAGCCCACCGACTTTTAGATCGGTGAAAACTTGGGCTCCTATCCTGGTGCTGTCATCTATCAGCAACAATGAACTGTGCAAACGAACTTACCTCACTGAGGCCTCACTGTCCTCATTAAGTATTGCGAGAATTACACTAAAAGAATTAGAGGAATCACTGAGCCCAGCAACTGGCAGAGGGTCAGTGGTCAGTAAGTTTAGCTAGTATCTTCTCTGTAATCTCTGTTTATATATCTGAAAACAAGGATGGTAGGCAGTCCTGCTAAATAAGATAGGAAGCCCCCACCTCCACAGGGTTATGGAGATTAAATGCTTTGATTTACATATGTCAATCTACTTTAAACATTGTCTGGTACGTACTAGGTACTATAAAATGTTAACCATTTATTATTCCATTTTAAATACTTTTAATAATGATGGCAATAATCACGAGCCCCTTGACAACACAGGCCTGAAATGGCTGACTACATTAAGCTCCAGCTTCCCATGGAAGAGTCTCTTTTGAGTATTTGAACCCAGTAGTCCCAGCTGGTTCTGTCTATAGGGAAGCATATACCTGAATGCAGTGGTTCTTAACCCATCTAACTTCAGAACCACCTTTAAGGTTTTGAAAAATTACAGCTGTCAGAGTCCCCCCTCCCCACAGACCTCTTGAGTCAGAATTTTCAGAGTGGATCCAAAGCATTCTTCTTTGTGTTAAGAGACATAGGTGATGCTGACATAGCCCACATTTTGAGGAGCATTGCCTTAGACAATCTCTTTCGGGCTTTTCATGAGTTTTGAAAGGCCATTACTCCATTATAAAAGCAGTCCAGAGTCATATTCACTCAATGGAAAAAAATAATTTCTGAAAATGAGTTAGAGGTACAGGAAAGAGGTGATTAAGGTGTAAGAAAAAATGTGCTACAATGAAATATGAAAAGACCTGTAATTATTTAAACTTCAAGCAAGAAAGCCTAGGAGGGAATTTAATAACCTTGAAGGGGTACTGCATAGAAATGAGAATGACTATCTATTCTGGATACAACAGGACAAATAAACCAAAACAGTCAGCTTGGACATGCTACAAAAGTCAATCAGAGAGATCCCACTGGAGCACATGGGATTGGTAATGTCTCTAGAGTGCTGGAACGCAGGTTTGATCTCCAGCTTGGTGCAGTGGGTTAAGGCATTGCCACAGCTGCAGCCTAGGTCACAGATGTCGATTAGATCTGATCCCTGGCCCGGGAACTCCATATACGACAGGGTAGCCAAAAAAGAAAAAAAAAAGTGAATCAGAAGACACCAATGATTTAGGGGATCTGCAAATCCTAATATATACCTGCTAATCCTAATATAGCACTTACCATGTGCCAGACACTGTTCTAAGAAGCACTTTAAATACCAACTGTTTGATTTTCTTATCAACACAATCATGTAGGTATCATCATCACCATCATTTCTATTGTTACAGACTAGGAAACTAAGGCACATAGAAATTAAGTTCCCTAGCAAATATTACACAACTAAGAAACATTAGAAGAAAATCTGAACACAGATGGTGCCATGTTCGAGGATATGCTCTTAACCACTATTTTATCCTTCATCTCAGCCCAATAAATTTTTGCAAAAGAAATGAAAAATAAAATGTCTCCAGGTTTCTTCCAAGGTTGTACTACTGTTGTCTGGGTTTATGTTTCTATCACATCATTACCACTCAGAAGCTAACTTAGAATCTGGAATGTAGAATTATATACTACTTATTTATAAGATGTTGACAAACTTTCTTTTGTGTCAATTCCTATACTTGTAAAATGAGGTCAGTATCTTTTCAGATGCTGAGTATTCATGAGATAGTGATGTGTAAGGCTGAATGGCATGTACAACTGAAAAGATTTAGGGAGAATTACCTATGAGCTAGGTACATGAATGTACTTCACATCCTTATTTCTCCCTAGAAGGGTGCATTTCCACACCATAATGAAGCTGCCTTCACTTCTTGCATAACTGTGGCAAATGTTACTACATGCACTATCTGTTTGATGTATATGGATTGCAAACTGATTGTAAATTAATCATGAAAGTTCTTCTGGCATTATCACAAGCTGTCACAATGGATATTAAGGGGTTTGTAATGATAATTGCTCAGTAAATTGATCGATAGCAAGGGAACTCATCAACCTGGTCTATTATTAATATAACACACTAGAAAATCTGGATTGCTGATAAAAGAACAATAAAAACCACTTTGGTGACAGAAGAATGTATTGAAAGTACTTGGACTGATAACTGTATCATGTTCTTGCCTTGCTCTTTCAGAATTTGAAAGCATTTAGGCAGTAACTGGTAGGATGGGGAAAATACTACTGTTGGGTGAAGATTTTTTCCCTAAGAAATCTGTCAAAAAGTCTTTGGTGCCATAATGTTATCCACTGTGCTACAGGGAGAACAGAGGTGAGGTGCTAAAGTGCCTATATCAAACTGGGGTACGCATTCTCAGGATGTGCTCATACCTGTTGTAAGGGGGACATTCCCATCAGAGACTGTGATTCCCTCTCTTCTTTCCTATGTTATTTGCAGGGAAACAGAAAGATTGTGGTTGCCAAATTGCAAGATTTTATTTGACTGGCCTGGACCTATGTATTGAAGTACTTTAATTCATCAAAATAGTAAGAAAAATAATCTTCCTAGTTAAGTGAACACTTGAGAATGCTAAGGATATGCTGTTGCCAAGCATGCAAATTTTTTATACATATCCCAGATGACTCTGAAAGGCAATATGATTTGTGAACCACCACTGTCTGCCATACACCAATGGATCCTCAATTTTTGAAGAATGAAAATAAAATATATATTACAGAAAGTATGCTGAATGTAAATTCATTTTAACTTGACAATTTGTAGAATAAAACAAAATCTTGCCTTATGTCTGGTAGACCATTGTCTTTTCCTTAGCCAGTACTATGGGTAGAAAAGTTAGGAAGAGGAAATGAATGCTCCATACCAATCCCAGGAAAATCCCACAAAGCTGCTTCTTTACAAAGACCCCTTGTAGCTGCACTGCCAACATCTGGCTGGATACCTCCCACAAGTACCAGGTCCCACCAGTACCTCCCACATCAAAACCTTCTCTCCCAAACCTGCTCCTCCTACTGTGTCTCTTCTTTGGGTTCATGAAAGAGAAGTAGTCCAAATGGATGAGAAGAGGGACTGTTAAATAAAAGTGGTAATAATAGTCTGGAAACAGCCATAGAAAGCCAACAGAATGGAAGCTGCTCCACGAGACCCATTATAGTCTGGGGGCACAGGAGCCTGGGCTCCAGTTAAGAAAGTTGCAAAAGGGGGGGGGGGGGTTGCCCTCTGAAATCCAACCCTCAATAGAGCTAGGAGATGCCAGAAGTGGTTAGAGAAAGTGAGTTGATAAGCAAACTGCTTAACAATTTCAAAAGAGTTCCCAAAGGCAAAGAGGAAGGGCTGAGAAGAGGGAAAGGAAGGAAGAGGTGAGCCAGGGTGGAACTACTGAAAAGAAGAGCTGACTGAAGAGGTCTGGGCTCCAAAGGGGATTGAGACTCCTAGTCTTTGAGGCTCCCAAGAGCAAAACTGCACCTCATCTCCCAGAGGGTACACAGTAACCACTGGTAGGTATGCTATATGTTGATCAACTGACTCCCCAAGAGAAACAAAAAGTCATGCTATATAGTGTTTGCTGATTTAGTGGTGTAAATATTCCCACCATGGCCGATTTCAAGTCACCAACATTATGTCACTGAAAGCAGAGTTGGGAAGAGATGCATGCAACCAGCTCCTGCTGAAAGGTACGAGCTGGCTCCAGAATACCACTGGCATTCTTGACATATTTCTTACCTTCACAGAATGGCTTTAAGTCTGAATCAGAAGACAGGCAAGAGGAATAAATTTTCCTCTAATTAATGACTGTTTATCTGTAGGATTAATAATGTTCATCAACGAAAGCACATCCTGGTTCTGGATATGGTTCATGATAACTGAACTCTGAATAAATATGATCATTGTCCCTCCTCTATTCCCTTGCCTTTCTTTCAGGTAGAAAATGGCAAGGACCCTACAAGGCGCAGTTTCTTGTTCATACACCCTCTGTGTTTTTATCCCTGGCCAGTGCTAGATAGGGCATAGATACCATGCTCAGCTTTTACCTTCATATAGATTGGAACTTACTATTTCCATTTTTCCCAGCCTGAGTTGCCTAGTGCTAAAATAACCGTTATGCTAGTCTGTGCAGCTACTTGTTACAGCGGTTTTGGTGATTTGAATTCAGGTTAGCAGATACCACAGATCAGGTGTGCTAGAAGCCCAGACCAGAAGAGTAAATAAAGGAAGGAGATTGGCACTGGGCCAGTGCCAGACATCAGGGAGAGGCTGGGAACCCAGGCTTCCCGAGGCATAAAGCCAGGCAGAAGTCTTACGCACCAAGAGATAAAGAAACATCCAGCAGAAAGAATGGAACTGAACAAGACATTGAAAGCCTTCTGAGGTAGGGGGACTTTATATACTTCCTGCCCAAGGGAGGAATCTCAAAGCAGAGAGGGTCAGATCAATCTAACACCACGGAGGGCACAAGGAATGTTTGCACATCTGCTTATGGAGACTAGAAAGAGCCCTCAGCCGAGCTGGTGAACAGCAGTGCTCCTTTGCATCGCTCCACACTCCACTTGCAACTTCTTGTTAGTTTTTCCCAGTAAGCTGTGTAAAACTTCTGCTGTGTTTTTACATACCAAAGACTCTGTTAGGAGGATGAAAAACAAAACTACAAACTGGGGAAAATATTTGCAAACCCTATGGCTGAAAAAGTTAACCAGTTGAGTACCAGAGTCCCTTGAACCCTTAACCCAGCCTCCACCAATAGTGACATTTTATATAACTGTACTACAATACCGAATTCTGGAAACTGACATCAGTACAACACTATTA
Source organism: Catagonus wagneri (assembly GCA_004024745.2). NCBI lineage: Eukaryota > Metazoa > Chordata > Mammalia > Artiodactyla > Tayassuidae > Catagonus > Catagonus wagneri. Next base: position 1,096,783 of record PVHT021183598.1, read on the forward strand.
ACTAGACTTAAGACCTTAAACAGAGTATTCAAATATTATCAACATTAAACAGCAAAAAGAAAACAATCCAATGAGAAATTTTGCCAAATACATGAACAGACATTTCCCCAAAGAGAGCTATGGGTGGCAAATAAATACATGGAAAAATATACAAGATTGTCCACTAGGGAAATGGACATTAATGTACCACTACCTCTGTATCAGAATGGCTAAAATAAAAACAGGGACAATACCAAAAGTGGTGAGAATGTGGAAAAACTGGATCACTCAGATATTGCTGGTGGGAATGTAAAATAGAACAGCCATTCTAGAAAAGAGTGTGGCAGTTTCTTATAAAACTATATATCCATTTACCATGCAACCCAACAACTGAACTCTTGGGCATTTATCTCAAAGAAATGAAAACTTATATCCACTCAAAAACCTATACATGAATGTTTATGAAGCTTTATTCATAGCAGTTGGAAACTGGAAGCAACTAAAATGTCCCTGATACAAACTCTGTTACATACCCATAATGGAATACTACTCAGCAATAAAAAGGAATGAAATATTCATACATGCATTAACTTGAATGGATCTCAAGTGTATCATTCTGAGTGAAAAGAAGCCAATTTCAAAAGGTTACATACTGTATGCTTGCATTTATATAACATCCTTGAAATGACAAAACCATAAAGATGGGGAAGAGATTCATGGTTGCCAGGGGACAGGGACTAAAGCAGGAGATGAGCATGACTTTTAAGGGGTAGCACAAGGGAGTTCCTTTGCAGTGAAAGAATAGTTCCGTATCCTGACTACGGTGGTGATTACACAAAACTATATATGGATCAAATGACCTAGAGCTACACATACACATTCACACACACACACACACACACACACACACACACACACACACGACAGCACATAAAAACTGGTGAGACTGGAATAAGATCTGTAGTCTAGCTAACTGTATTATACTAATGGATGTCAATTTCTTGGCTTTGATATGGTACTACAGTTATATAAGATGTCACCATTGGGAGGCTAAGTGAAGGGTTCAAGGGACTCTAGTTCTACTTTTCCAACCTCCTACGTCTATAATCATTTCAAAATAAATAAGTGAAGAAAAGAAATGCTGGCTAGAAGAGATACCACAGCAGGCATGTTTGTTCACTGTCATGGAGTATAAACTGTTGCAACAATTAGACTGTATATACCAAGATTCCTACACTCATTCCTGCTCTTTATCCTGCAGGATTCTACCATGAGAAGTTAATCAGATATTTATTCAAAATGTATGTACAAGAATGTTCACAGCACAACAGCAAAGACAGAGAAACAACTTGACCACTTAACAATGGAATTATGGTTAAGTAAATGACGCCTTGTCCATAGGATGGATCATCATGAAGCTAATAAAAACCATTATTTCAAAGAATATTTGATACATGTGGAAATACCAGGTAATAATCTTGATGTATAATCATATGTACACTGAAATGCCAATTTAAAACCTAAATTAATGATTGCCAAAGGGGAGGGAGTAGGGAGTGGGATGGACTAGGAGTTTGGGGTTAGTAGATGCAAACTATTACACTTAGAAAGGATAAACAATAAGGTCTTGGGAGTTCAGTATCCAGCACTGTCACTGAAGTGGCCCAGGTTGCTGCTGTGGCACACGTTCAATCCCTGGCCCAGGAACTTCCACATGCCCCAGACACAACAACAAAAAAATCACACACACACAAAACAAAAAGCAACGTCCCACTGTATAGCACAGGGAACTATAGCCAGTCTCCTGAGACAGACCATGATGGAAAAGAATATTAAAAAGAATGTATATATGTATAACTGAGTCACTTTGCTGTACAGCAGAAATTGGCACAACGTTGTAAATAAACTCTACTTTCATTTTTCATTTTCCGAATATTATGCAATGGTATGCATTACTTTGCAAGAATAAAAGTGTCTGTATGTGTATGTGTCTGTGTTTATTTATATAGATAGATAGATAGATAGATAGATAGATAGATAGATAGATCTAGCTTACTATTTCTCAGACTTTTATGTGATCTTGCTAAAATGCAGATTCTTATTCAGCAAGCTGAGAGCAGAGCCTGAGATTCTGCATTTCTAACAAGCTCCCACACTATGCTGATACTGCAGGTCCATTTGTGGGGGCAGGGGTCTAGATTAGCCAAACCTCAAACAATTACCAAACAGTTCTTATGGATGCTAGTCAGATTCATTTCCGCTGAGCCAGGACAGAAACTCCCAAACAGTTCCTCTGAACAGAAAATGTGTGGTTCCATTTACAACTATTTTTACTGAGATACTTTGCAGAAAACTAACATCATGAAGGCCTTTTCACAAAGCTATACCCACACCAGATTCCGATGCATCAGCCCCAACAAACATCAAAGCAAAGTTTAGAAAATGTCTCAGATTCTCGGAACTGACAAAAAAGCCTGGGGCTATTTCAACCAACCAAAGCCACTCATTCAGTAAATTGTGCAGTCATTTCCAGGTGGGAGAGCCACAACATCATTCCAAAACAAATTCCAAATGGATCAGAGACAAAGGAAAAAATAGCTAACCATTCTGTAAAATATATATGTACATAAAGATAAAAATATAAGATATAGATGGGTATTCTCTGGAAGAATGAAGAATAATTCCTAAGGTTAAAATTCAGTAGAGGAATAATAGTTAACATGTGCCAGCTACTATGCTAACTTTTTGTATGCATCACCTCATTTAATCTTTCACGTCAAAAGTATCAAACAGAGACTATGTTAAAGTCTATATATTATACAGACATTATATATTCCCTCTGTTATTGATGAACACATTCCTTAGAGCCCTCCCAAACTATAATTAGGTATCATTATCCATATTTTTCACATAATGACACCAAGTCATAGAAATATAAAGTGTCGGAGTTCCCCAGCGTGGCTCAGCAGAAACGAGTCTGATTAGGACCCAGGAGGACACAGGTTCAATCCCCAGCCTCGCTCAGTGGGTTAAGGATCCAGCGTTGCTGTGAGCTGTGGTGTAGGTCACAGACACAGCTCAGATCCCGTGTTGCTGTGACTGTGGTGTAGGCCGGCAGCTGCAGCTCCGATTCGACCCCTAGCCTGGGAACCTCCACATGCCATGGGTGCAGCCCTAAAAAGGCAAAAAAAAAAAAAAAAAAGAAATATAAAGTGAGCAGCTAGCTGTCCAGGGTCACCTAGCTAACAACTGGCAGAGTCCAGTTTCTAACTCAAAGCTACACTCTTTAAAAAGAAGACCCATATATTGGCAGAATGCAAATCTTACACTCCTACATGCCCAAAATTATAAACAAAACTAAAATGCAAAAAATTAACTAAGGAAATGATTAACAACAGATGTAGAAAAAGGTAATTACCCTTAACATATAAAGAGCTAATAAAAATTGAAAAGAAAAACGCTATGACCCTACTGGAAAGAGAGATCAAGGTCAGGTACAACAATTCACAAAAGAGGAAATGCCCAGGCACAGGTGTATGTACATGTAAAAATATGCATGAACTACACATACGTTAAGACTGGAGGGAAAGAGCCAAAGCATTAACAAGTATCTCTTAGTGGTGAAATTATTAAATCACTTCCTTATGGCTTTATACTTCTTGTGTTTTCACATTGTCTATAATGAGTATATACTACTTTTACAATCTGAGAAAAATGAAAGCTAGTCATGTTGTCTCCAAATAAATGTGGTTTCATGTAATTTCTTATCTTGTGCTCCATTGTCCTCTGGAAGTTCACATTTGCATTTGACAAATTTCTCTGGGACAACATTCATTCATCCATTTGTTTATTCATTCATTCATCATTCGTCCAGCTACTATATGTATTGAGCATCTACCAGCGTGTAGCCAGGCAATAAATAAGTAAAATATGCAAACATGGGCTTTGCATACAAAAAGCTACATTAGGAAACAGACCTTAAGCAAATTACACAATTAATTAATCATTAATGGTGCCTCAGATCTTCTAAGCTATTAAAGATAGTTCCCCATACTCTACTTACTTCTTCCATCTCTCTATAGGCTATGTCAAATGATCCCAATCCACTGAATAATCCATCTACCAGGCTTTAGTAAGAGGGTGATGTTCTATGGAACAAAAGGGTAAGGCATTTAATACAGATACTGTCTCAAATTAAATTTTTAATTGAAAATGTTACTGACATAATTGTAGATTCACATGCACTTGTAATAAAATAATACAGAAAGAGTCCATGTACCTTTTGCTCAGTTCCCCCAACGGTAATGTTTGCAAAACTATAGAATAATATCACAACTATACCCACTTTCCTCCTCCACCCCCACACCCCATCCCTAACCCCTGACAACCACTAATCTGTGCTCCAGGATATACGAATGGGCATAAGATATGAAGAGACATTTCAGGGAAGAGGACATAACAATGACAAATAAGTGCATAAAGATAGCCATCAGGGAAATACAAATTAAAACCACAAGGAGATGGCACTACACACCTACCAGAAGAGCTAAAGTTTTTAAAAAAGTGACAAGACCAAATGGTGGCAAGGATGTGGAGAAATTGGATCACTCATCATTTGGCATTATGAATGTAATATGATACAGTCATGCTGGAATACAATATTGGCAGTTTCTTATAAAACTCATCTATACACACGAAACATATAAACCAATGTTCCCTCAATTTAAAATTATTTTCAAAAAATATTACAATTAAACTCTACAAAATCTAACCCCCCAAAAACAAACAAATCACGTAGTTACAATACAGCCTAGCAACTGCACCCTTGGAGATTTATTCAAGTCAGTGAAGATTTAAGTTCACACAAAAACTTGTACACAATTGTCCATAGCAGCTTTTTTTTGGTAAAATCCCCAACTGAAAACCCCAATCCCCTCCAACAGACGAACAGTCAAACTGTGGTACATACAAACCATGGGATACTATTCAACAATACATACAACATCTTGAATGAATCTCCAGGGTATTAGGCTTAGTGAAAAAAAGACAGTCCCCAAAGGTTATATCATATATTGTTATTCCATATATGTAATACTTTTGAAATGCAATATATTGTAATTGTTTTCTTCAGTTTGATTCTCCTTCACAGGCTCTTTGACAAAACCACCTTTGTAAATCAATAGTTTAAATGCTTTGGGCTGTCTCTATGATAAGGAGTGTATCATTTGCTTATCAAATCCATCTTGCTGTAATCTACACCCAATATAATTATATCAAAGAGTTGCAAGCGGCAGAGAGAATTCTAACCACTAGGTACAACTCTCTCCAATCTACGGCTGACAACAACCAAGCTTCTGGGAGGTGAAATGCTTTGTCCAAGCACACTCAGTATCAGGACCACAGAGATAGCCCTACCGTCAACAAGAACTCTCTGCTGCTTCACTCCAACACTTCTACTTGGTGCAGTGCCACTGTTTTCACTGTTTTTCTCCTATTGCCCAAGGCACTTCTTTACTTTTTAAAGAAGCCTCTGCTGCTGTCAATCAGGAGCCTTACTAGAGACGCCAAGTGAAAAAATAAACATTCAGTGCAGCCTTGCTCAGTTTGTGCTTGGCTGGCAATGATGATGAGGATGATGGCAACAATGCTGATGACAATGAAACTGCTAACATTTACTGTGTTCGAGGCACTGTTCTAAATGCCTCACATGTATTAACTCATTTAATCCTCATCACAACTCTATGAAGTGGGTGCACAGGGCTTTTTCCGTGTGCCATGTGGCACCAGTGTCCTCTGCTGTGTAGGGAAAACCTCTCTTGGAGATGAGTCCAGAAATCATGGTGTTTTAACCTGGTATTTGCTCCCCAATGCTCTGAAATGACCCCACAAGACCTATGTGTTTTCAGAAGTAAGTATACAAGTTCAACAGTGACAATTACAGCCATACCCTTGGATTGCTGATCCCCTAGAAATCTATTCAAGGTAAATCCATGAGGTCATTCCAGCTACTTCTGTTCTTTTTTAGTGGGAGAACTGCCTGGGTGTAAAGCAGGAGTACAGGCACAGTGGTTGAGAATCTCAGCTCCACCACTTCTTAGTGCGGGACCTACGGCAAGGTACTTATTACTTCTGAGCCTCTCAGTTTCTCCATCTGTATAAGAGGGATGATAACATTCACCTTGGAAGACTGCTGAGGGGATTAGAAATAATGTATACAAAGCACCTGGCACATCGAAGGTTGTTAATTGTGGCTAGTGTTGGTATGACACATGTGCACCCACTCATTTGTCAATACAACTTATTTCCTCTCCTACTCAGTATAAAACATCTTTCTTGAGAATGTTTGTCTTTAAGATCAACAAATCTGAAATTCCAGATCATTTTCAAAGACCTATGTTACCGTCCAGTAATGGTACTTGCAATACACAAAGTTTACTGGGAGGGGAAATGCATGTTGGGTATTTTTTTTTTTTTTTTTTTTTTGCTTTAGATCAATCACCACCTTTTCAAGATCTCTCTGGTCTTATTTAGGCTTCTGTTGCCATTCCTGGCTTTCAGCTGTTCCAGAAGATGTTACCATTCCCTGTTCTTGATCTTAAACTCTACATTCTTCCACAACATCCTTCTGAGGGCTTTACTATTGGAGTCTCTAAGCTTGTTTATATCGTCAGCATCAGTTAGTCCATGTTCTCTTTACACTGCCTCCCAAAATCCCCTTTCTTCATTTTAAGCTGATTTGGCCATGCTGCTAGTTCATTCAGCATTTACTTATCACCTACCTGTAGCCAGATACTATTCCTAGCATTAAGGATACAGGGACGAGGAGTCCCCATCATGGCGCAGCGGAAATGAATCCGACTAGGAACCATGAGGTTTCGGGTTCAATCCCTGGCCTTGTTCAGTGGGTTAAGAATCTGGTGTCGTGAGCTGTGGTGTGGGTCACAGACTCAGCTCTGATGCAGCTGTAGCTCCAATTCGACCCCTAGCCTGGGAACCGCCATATGCCAAGGATGTGGCCCTAAAAAGCAAAAAAAAAAGAAAAAGGGGGATACAGGGACAAACCAGATTAACAAAAGCCCTGCCCTTCTAGTGCTTGTGGTCTAGTCAAATCAGTGGTTAACGAATCCGACTAGGAACCATGAGGTTGCGGGTTCGATTCCTGGCCTTGCTCAGTGGGTTATGGATCTGGCGTTGCCGTGAGCTGCGGTGTAGGTTGCACACGCGACTCAGATCCCGCGTTGCTGTGGCTGTGGCGAAGGCCGGCAGCTACAGCTCCTGTTAAACCCCCAGCCTGGGAACCTCCACATGCCTCGAGTGCAGCCCTAAAATGACAAAAGACAAAAAAAAAAAAAAAAGAAAAAAGAAAAAGAAAAAGAAAACATTTCCTCAATGAATAAATGAAGGAAGTGGAGTTGTTCTGATTATATTGAGATGGGGGTATCCGGAGTCCCCTCTGTGATGGCTCTGCGAAGTCTCTCCCAAGAGCCCGATTAGATCACCACCACAGTAGAAGTTCAATAGGATCCTTTCCATATCAACTAGACTGTAATCCTACTATAGATCTTTTTAAAGGGAAAAAGCAAAGTACTAATACTGGATCTGGATATCAGCAAAGCAATCAGAATTTTTTTTCTCAGAGTCATTTTCACCCATTTATATTTCCCCTGGGAGAGAAACGAGGAGAGAGAATGTGACTGGCCATGACAGGGGGTGAGGGATGCATGTTGACCCCCAAGACCTATCTTCTTTTCAGTTTGATCATTCATATTCCATTAGTGGCTTGCATTCGGTGAAGTTAGAGTATATTCTAATGCTATGGACCCTACTTGATCCCCTAACTTGTATCTGTTCATGCCCTGTTACTTGCCATCACATATCAGTACCTATTTGAAGATCAAAGGGGAAAAAACCTATGGATGTACAGAAGATTTTCAAGGGATCAGAAGTGAGAGCATGAAATTCTTACCAATTTAACCCCAGCCAAGAGATAATTCTCTCTCTGCACATTCAAAGAAGCAATGGTGATTAAATTGTGCTCTAAACCTACAGCCAACCAGATTGGTTACTGAGTAGATGCAGCCTGGTGAGAGGTTTGCATGATGGGGAAAAAAATGTGTGTTCATTTGTGTTTCAGTCTCCAGGAATGCTTTAATAGCTGAAGATCAGAAACTAAAAGTGGACAGGCAGGCATTATCTGCAATTGAACTTTTTACAACTGTGGATGCTGGAAAGGGCAAAATCAGATAGTTAGTGCAAGCCAGGGTCTTAAAGATAATGCCTTTACATCCAGATATCTTTCCCCTGAGGATTCCTTGGGGCCAGTGCTGAAAAATGCTCATGATTTTTATAGTAATCTTCCTGGCTGCCCTCAAGAGCATTTTATAAAGTGTTTTATATGTACTAGAAATCAGAAGAGTTACAAGTGGGATTCTGAGTGCAATGGTTAGATAAATTAAAAGCAATGATCACTCCATTAAAAGGCCTCTCTCATGAGTATGAACTGTCTACACTACCATCTAGGTCAGGTTCCAAAAGCAGGAGTGGTCCCAACGATATATGTTTTTAATCTCTCAGGCACCTGTATACTGGAGCTAAGAGATAATATCATCTCTTGTTCTGAGCCTCTCTCAAGACAGATGTTAATGTAATATTGGGCTTCCCTCATTACATAAGCCATTTATTTATTCATTAGCTGCTATTTTTCCTTCTCTCCCTTTATACCCAAACTTTTCCACTTTTGAAGGGGACATTAGGTTTGGCCACTGTGCTGGTGGCAACAGCAGTCTAGCAAGCAATAGCAATTGAAAGGAATAGCAGGTAGCAATACTAGTCTAGAAAGTTCCTTCCCCCCAATCCACTCTTGTTCCCATAGAGTAACATTACAGAGGTTACATAGGTGCAACTAGTGGGCTATTTTTACCACCAGGCAATACAGCTGAACTGACTGTTAGTCTCAAATTGGCAGATGGGGTGAAGGCACATCCTGCCCATCAGGCCCTTAGGAACTGTGATACACAGGATAAAAGCACATAGATTGGATTGGCTAGAAACTTGCAAACCTGAGTGGCCACACCCTGGGAGACATTTTCATAAGATATGATGATGGACTGGATAGTTATTAATGACTGAATGAGCTTCTAGTAACGGGTCTGTATCTTTGCAGTAAAGGACCCTAACTTTCTTACGTAGGAATCATCCCTGCTTCCAGATCTTGCAGTTGCAGAAAAAAAAGATAAAGTTGTGTTGATATGGGGGAGAAAGTATACCAGCACCTTCCTCAACCCAGAAAAAAAACCAGAATCTAACCAATGAGGACAGTCCTTTAGCCCCACTCATATTCCTGTTACAACATGAGTACATTCTCGTGAAGGTGTGTCACCCAGCCCTTCATGCCTTCATTTCTCCCTCATTTTAAAGAACCAGTGTTTCAACTGTCCATTCCAATTCTCTATTGAACTATTACCCTGAGGACATCTCTCTGCCCACATTGGACATTAGCAACTGTGATGAGTTTCTTGGTCTGAAGAAATGATGCTCAACTATCCAAACTGGTGCAGTATCTTCTGTTCCAGTTCTTTTATGGCACTCGGAGCCTCTGCATCTACCACCAAGTAAGCAAAGCCCAGTCTAGGGTCAGTGTCTATTCCTGTCAGGACCCATTTGTAGCCCCCAGGGCTAACAGCATCAGTCTGACCTGCCAGCTATGCTTGGGGCCTTCCGACCAGGGGATGTCCCATATAGCCATCTGCGTTCGCTGTCTCTTTTGCTGACAGACAGAACAGTTCTTGCTGGCATTTTGTGCCTCAGATGGTGCAAGAGGAGTATGTCTAGATTCAGTCTATCTCCACATTGCTGCAGGCCCCCGATGTCCACTTATTTCATGGACCCAGGTAGCTACTGTAAATGAGCACACGGTGATATCTGCTTGTCAACTCCAATCACCTTCCTAACCTGGAAGGAGGTTCTTACGGTGGCCACTGTCCTACTTTAATGCAACCCTCAAATTTCCATACGGCTGTGCCCTGCATGGGCATCCCTTTAATAGGCCAGGTTTCCACTGCCCTCCTGCTTGACCATATGGCCAGACCATTGGCCACTGCCCACGAGTCAGTAAAGAGCCAAACGAAGGGGCTTTTACCACTGTTCAGTTCCTCCATCACTGCTGGGAAAAGAGCATGCAGTTCAGCCCACTGAGCTGATTTCTTTTTACCTTCTATTGGAGTGATGGCCTCCCAAAATGGATATTGTGCTTTCGCCTTGGAACTGCAGTCCACAAACCAAGCAGCTCTTTGTCAAGAGCTGTTTATAGCACACTACCCAAGTGATGATAGAATTCAGCAGCTTCTCATGCAGTTGCAGAGTCAGTCCTAGGGGAAAAGGGGCTCCCTGCTAGTGAATATCTCTTCCTTGCATTCCCCAGGCAGCATGATTCTATATAAACAACTTCCATTTTATTATGGGACTCTTCTGGGCACTGCCATCCCCATTAGAGTGTTTCTCTAACATCACCCGAGACATTGTGAGCATTTCAGGGTTCAAGGTCACTTTATATCCTTCAATCACAGGAGGAGTACCTTTAATTAATAATGTCCAACAGCAAGGTAGTAAATGCCACTCAAATAGAAATTCTCTAGTCCAAAGTCCCAGTAGTTGTCCCTGGGAGGCACTCATAGGTTTCTGCCATAAGCCCTAGTCAACACTCCACATACGGCTAGCATGCAGAGAGTTTGTCCCCACTAGCATTCCAGCTTCTAGTCTACACTGTGTGGGCTCTGGCAACCTTACTGGTTCCCATTTAGCATATCCAATTAATACTTCTCAGAAGGGTGGCCTTCCACGCCCTCTGCTTTCCATACTAGGTAAAGGAAATGTTTCCCTGTCAGATGCAATGTTCATCCCCATATCACAATCAGGTAAACGTCACATAAAGCCAGTTCAAACATTCCAGTTCTCCTACAAACATTTACTTTAATTCCATCAACCATCATATTCCTAACTGTAGTCTCTGTTAGGACCTCCTCAACAGGTTTGGGTTTCACAGTACTGGGTGTGGGAAGTGTTCCCTAAGCAGACATAACATCCATTCCTATAGAATACGCAGGTAAAGTTGACACAACTTCCGTACAAAATGTCTGCCTAAGTGTTCCAACTTTAATAATCCTACCAAGCTTGCACTTTCACATTATTTCAATCTAACTGTAGCCCAGGTCAGGGCTTCGTCAATGGTTTTTGCTACCACAATTCATGGGACTCCTGTTGTTAAGGGCTCTTGGAAACGTATCTTCTTCACCCCTAACCATTATTTTACCTATCCTTGTGCAAAAGGCTTTGGATCCTCAGTGAGGGTGTTAAGGCCAAAAACACAGGCTTTTGAGAAAAGAAAAAGCTTGCTTGCAAGACTGACGGGTAAGGAGACAGGAGGCAGGATGCAAATCTGTCTCCCTGAACTAGAGTTCGGTCACACTTTAATGAGTTAGGGGAGGATGAGTTGGTATGCAGAAGTGCTGGCAGGGGCAGGTTTTGACGGGAGGGCTTTGGAACTTGGCCATTAATGGTAGGGCCTGGTAAAGAGGGCTTCAGCACTGGATCTTCCTGGACGGTAGACCCTCCACTTCTGAAAGGGCTTGAAAGGGTTCTGATGTTCAGGTCCTGGTCTGGTTCTGGTCCTTTGGTTCTGTGGGGTGGGGGTTGGGGGTATGGTATACTTCAGCTCTGGATGTGATTTGAGGTCAGAATTTTCTCCCCTCCGCATGCTTCGGCTGTATAACTTGCGGTTCTATTCTGTTGGCTCTGAAAAGTAACTCAGTATCTTATTGGAAACAAGATAGGACCAGTTTGGGCTGGTTCTGCAGCTACAAGGGGTAAAACCCAGGGATCCAGGCCCTTTTGTCAATTTTCAGCTTGATTAGTTGGCCAAACTGCTGCTCCAAGCAATTGCTGGTCAGGTTTCTCCTTATAATGTTTGCCTTTAAGCTTTTAGAATTTCTCCAAACAAGGGTAAATACAGTGAACTTGTTAAAGGGGTCCTTTAATGTTGAGGGACCAGCAGTGGTTCCCTTTGCCCAACCTTTGTTTTAACCCCATCAATGTTCATTTTATTCATCCCATTTCTTAATAACCATCTAAAAATCTGCATCCTACTGGGAAAAGTCCTGTAATTGATTCTCCCCTTTCTGATTCCTCTTTGTTCTGTCCCTTTCCGTATTTGCTTTGTTCACCTTAGTTCTTAACAATCTTTTAAAATTTTCCACCTGGTCAGAAAGAGTCCCTTGACTTGTCTCTGGCCTCTTCCTGTTCTCTTGTTAATTAGCAAAATGTTTTTATTAGCATCTGCAAGGCCCATGAGAAGAAGCTGAGATGGCAAATTTGATAAATCCTCCAGAACTGTTTTTTGATTTTGCAGCAGTAAGGTTATATGGGATGCCCATGTGAAAGAGGCCTGGATAAACATGACATTTACCATGACCTGGGTAAAGGGCACATTCAATGGGTTAATATCTGGTCATCAAAAAAACAGTCCTACATGGCTTACACAGGAAGTGTATCAGCTGCTTCATTTGGGGAATTCCACTTGGCATTCATAGGAGGTAATAGACAGTCTCCCTTCTCAGTGGCTTTTATCCAGTTCACCAGGCTGGCTGTTCCCCCAGGAATAACCTGCTTTGTGTTTGGATCATGTATAGTGTCAAAACCCAAACTCTGCATAATAAGCAAAACAAAGCAGAAAGATGAGTTTACTGCAAGGCTTTTGTCCTGCAAGCCAGGAAACTCAAGGCTGCAGGAGCCATGAGTTCTGAGTTGCTCACAGACTAAGGGATTTGTATGCGGTAAATGCCTAAATTGTTTGGCTTTTTCAGCTGATTGGTTGCCTAGTGGTCTTCTTCCCTGTTTGGATAAGGATAGCTGAGTCAGAGAAACAAAGAAGTCCAGACACGGCATGAACAGTATTGGCTTTTGGGGGTAGGATGGTGTCCTCTGCTGATTTCTGAGAAGAGCTGTAAATTCCTGCAAGGTAACATTAAGTTTCCTTTATGTGCCTGCATTGACTCTCTCCATTTTGTCCTTGACATAAGTGACTCCATTTCAGTTGCTACAATAGCCAACTGTAACTGTTTCATAGTGACCTGTGAGTCCTGTATCAACCCAAATTTGCTCTTCCACTCTGTAGCATTCAAAACCAAATGCACAGCTCCTAAATTATTTACTCTCATGATCCATTTTAGTAAAGGTTCCTTAGGAAGCTGATGATACCAATCTACAAAATGAAATAATTCCTTCACACTATAACCCTTTGTTTCAACAGTTTCTTGGTTTTCCTCTGCCCCTACACTGACTACTGTCTTTGTGACCAGAGGTCATAGAGGTACTTTCCGTTGCCCTTACACAATTTTGCCCTCACTAAGCAACCTTACAGCTAGTGGTCCAAGCTCAGACTTGACCCAAATGAAAGCTTGGTTTAGCATCAAGGCCTGACCCAGCACTTTTCTTTTACTTCCGGTTTAGCTCTTACGGATAACAAAAATCAAGTGATTGAATATTCTGCCTTTGTCTTATTAGTATGTATTTCCTTACACATCCACAGTGCACCAAACTTCCCTGGAGTTGGATCTACCTCTATATTCCATTGGTAACTGATTGCAGCACAGCTTGCTTCTGCATTACCACTGGTGACCATGTAGCCACCAAAGAATCAAAGGTTCCTCATCCCCCACCCTTTCATCCTTTTTCTTCCTAAACCACAGGTTTACATGAGCTGGGTCCTCTTTATAGCAAACTTCATTTCTGATACCTAAGTGTCCAGATGCTGCTTTCAAATTGTGGGGAGGGGGTGTTTGCCCACCACCATCAAGCAATTCTCCAGACACTGAGTATCCTATAAAGCAACACAATTCTGATGCCATCTACCCAGGAATATGATCAGATTCCACAGGTTAAGTTCTCAGGCTTACAAGACAGCCACCTCACCATTTCAGATGCCAGTTTCAAGCCCAAGTTATCACCTGCGTTTCTCACTGACCAGCTACAGACTGAAGGTTCTAGACTCCCCCACCCCAGGTTCAATTAATTTGCTAGAGCAGCTCACATAACTCAAAGAAACATTTTTACTAGACCAACAGTTGATGGTCAAAGGATATAAGTCAGGAATAGCCAGATGAAAGGGATGCATAGGGTAAAGCACAGCAAAGGGGAGCATAGCTTCCATACCCTCTACAGGCGCACAGGTCTCCCAGCACCTCCATGTGTTCACCAACTCATAAGCTCGCTGAACCTTGTCCTTTTGGATTTTTAGAGTCTTCACTACATAGGCATGACGGACTAAATTATTGGCCATTGGCAACTGAACTCAATCTACAGCCCCTCTCCCCTTCCCAGAGGCTAGGGAGGAGGTACTGAAAGTTCCAACCTTCTAATAATGTGGTTAATTCCCCTGGCAACCAGAAGCCTACCCTTAGATTAACTAGGGACATTCTGAAGGTAACCTCATTAACATAACAAAAGACACATTTATGGCTCTTATCACAGGAAATCCCAAAGGTGTTTGGAGCTGAGAGCCGGGAACCATGGACAGAGAAGACTAAATATATATGAAAAATATATTTTTGTCACCTAAATAACCAAATATATGTAATATAAATCACAAATCTAAATCACAGTATCATGTCAACCAAATAAGAGATCATTGCTGGTACCCAGAAGCCCCTGTATATCTCTTTCAGACCACCATTGCCCCTTGAAGGATGTCACTATGCTAAATTGTACAGTAACTAATTCCTTGCTTTTCTGTATGGTTTAACCACATATGTATGCAGTACCAAACCTTTCAGTAGTTTTCTACGGCTTTCAATTTTCTATAAATGGAACCACTACATGTTTCTTTTGGTCTTGTTTTTTTTCACTCAGCATAAAAGTTGTAAGATTTATCTATGTTGTGCACTGCTGTAATTTGTTTTTTATTGTTCTATAATATTCCACAATTTACTTATAAAATCTACTTATGGCCATTTGGTCTGTTTCCCACTTTTCATAATTTGGAATAATGTTACCAAGATTATGAGCATGTATTGATTTAGGAGATATACATAGGAGCAGACTTTCTGAGTTATAGTTTTACTTCATTTTTCACTTCATTAGAAAATGTCAAGTCATTCTTTCAAAGTATTCGTGTCAGTTTTTATTCTCATTAAAAGTGATATCTCATTTGGTTTGAATCATGATTTCTCACAGCCTACCACATGAGCTCAGTCTTCTAAGTATTTTCTTCTATTCCTAGGTTGCTAAGAATTTTTATCATAAAAGAATGTTGTTTTATCATATGATTTGTCTGCATCTATTGCGATGATCATATGACTTTTCTCCTTTAATTTGCTGAAATAGTGAATTACATTGCTTGGCTTTCTAATGGTAAAGTAATCTTGTATTCTTGGGATACATTCCACTTTGTCATGATGATTTATGCTATTTCTATGTTGCCTAATTCTATTTGCTAATATTTGGTTAGGGCTTCTTTTTTTCTTTTTTTTAGGACAACACCCGTGGCATATATATGGAATTTCCCAGATTACGTGTCAACTGGAGCTGCAGCAGCACCAGCCACAGCCACAGCCACAGCCACAGCAATGCCAGATCTGAGCAGCATCTAGGACCTACATCACAGCTCACGGCAGCACAGGATCCTTAACGCACTGAGCTTCCCCAAGGATACTAGTCAGATTCGTTTCTGCTGAGCCACAGCAGGAACTCCTTGGTTAGGTTTTTTAACATCTTTTACGATGAATGAGATCACCCTCCATTTTTTCTTTCTTTTAATGTTTTTGTCCATGAGAATTAAGCTGGCCTCATGAAACAGTCAGGGAATGTTCACTCATTTTCCATTCTCTGGAACGTTTTATGCAAAAATGGAACTTTTTTCTTGCTTGAATATTTGGTAGGATTTGCCAGTGAAGCCATCTGGGCCCGGAGTTTTCTTTGTGGGAAGGCTCCCGCTTAGTGATTCAATTCTTTGGTTTCTAATTCCTGTCAAATGAATTTTGGTATGTTAAATTTTCTAGGAATTCATCCATTTTACATAAAATTTCTAAATTATCGGCATATAATGCCTCATAATTTATTATTTTTAATGTCTGAGGTATCTTCAGTGACATCTTTTTCATAGCCAGTGATATTTATCTTATAGGACATGTGTAAAAAGATATATAATTTCTATTTGTAAAAAACTTTTATTTTGATAACTGTATATTTTAAATACATCTTAATTTTATTTACCTCTTTTTTAATATGTATCTTTTAAAATGTTCGATACTTTTTCTAATTCTAAGGGTAAATGTTTTTGGAGTTACTGGAATTCAGTGATTCTTCCCAAATAAGATATCAAATGGAAAACTGTAAGTAAATTATCACTAGTTTCAAAAGATTTCTTGTAAAAAGTGTTTTTGAATTCATATTTTTCCAGTCTTTTTTCTTCATGCAGTTTTCCCAGTCTTCTTTCCAACCTTCCATTCCCCTCTACAAACCCTTCATTCTAGCCATATTTCTCTGTTCACCAGCCCATAAACACATCACACTCTTTTTCACCTCTGGCCTTTGCTTCCGCCACTGCCTCTACTTGTAAGGATTTTCCTCACCCATCTCCATCTGTCAGAGTCCTAAGCACCGTCATGTAGGCAACTACTCCTGAGATGAGAGAATTTCACTCCTCTTCCTACACTCCCTTCATCTTCTCTCAAAGGAGCAGCTGGTGGAGTATTCTCTATGACATGACCTCAGGGAGACAGAGCTACACAGGGAGGCAGAACGGGAGGGTCAAAATGAACAGGAGTAAACATGGAGATTTAGGAGATGTTCCCAGTCTGTAACAGAACTACAGAAAAACTCCATCTTCCCTAGTTTTTGTTCTTGTGTGTTCTGTTGTAGGTATCTCAAGGTAGTCTCCCTTTGGGAAAGCACTGTCTCCCCGTGACACTGGCTTAAGGGATTGGAAGGCACCAGTTATGTGCTTTCATGCTACCTGAATATCTTGCTGTTTCAGAAAGTTTTGATGCACAAGCAATATCAACATCTGTTTCAAGGAACTCTGCTGGAATTGCAGCTTCACACAGCCAAATTGCCTATGCTTCCATCAAGGAAATGGCTATTTATTTTATGCAGCCATCTGGGCTCTAACTAGGATGTTTTGTCATTTGTGGTCTTGTTTTCTGGCTTTTTCTTTTAAGGATAAAAATTTGATGACTTCATAAGTAATTTCATGTATATATACATGTATATATATGAAATAAAACTTATAAGTAAATGTTGCCCAAGATCTTAATGTCACTGTGGTAATAAATATTTTGTTCTAGCATCTTCTCTTCCCTTCCCCTCCCCCAACTGCTGTTATTTGGATATACAACATTTACACTTTGGTGAAAACCAAGTTAATAAACTCCACAGGGCCCATATGCAGTCGCCTTAAGACTTTTCATGGGACTCACTTCCTTTGAAAAGAGGCAGGCTGTCTAGAGACTCAATATGCTACCAAATGGGATTCTCCCCTACCCTCCTACCTCCCAACAGTCTATCAAGGAAATGGTTTATCTTATCACTTTTACAAGCACTCTTTTATCATCTCAAACATTAGAAACTTTTCTTCATCTTTTATGGTGGCTTCTCAAAAGGAATATCACAAATGACTTGTGGTAGACAGTGTAATTTCAGTGACTACCAGGGTAGGAGATATAGGGGGTGAGGAGAGAGTAGTCTGAAAACAACCAATTTATCTTTTAAAATGCTACTTCCTCCCTTTTATTGAACCCAATTTACTCAGAATCATGACTTTTATAAAGTCTTTCAGGTATTCTTATTTGAAAAAAAAATGCATGATACTTCCATTGACAGCACATTATTTCTCATACTCCTGGCAATCTCGCTTACCTGGAATGGAGCCATAAAATAGGAATAACTTTGAGAGGCCTGTAAGCAGCCCAAAGAAATGTTGCAGAGTTCACACCCCAAAGCTTATAGACTTTATTCATAGAAGAGTACTTCACCCACACTCTATTTACTCTTACATTACACACAATTATATCTGGTTTTCCAGCCCATTGCAGACTAGGATCAGCCAATTAGAATTGAGAGAGGAGCTGCCAAGGGAGAGATAGAAATGTTATCAATAGAAGACACAAAACTAAAAATTCACAGCAGTTCTTGGGCATTTATAATTGGGCACAAAGCTCTTTACACCTCCATGCCCATGAGAGCACACTGTGTTACAACTCAGTGCAATCATCGATGTTCAGAATGATAACTTGGAGTCATCCAGAGAATGCATTATGCTCAGGATTCTCTCTGTAGGAGAGCAGAGAGTGTGAAATATATTTTAGGAAGATTGCCATTCAAAATGATTAACATTTTAAAAGGTAAATTTCAGCAATATAGAATGGATTATTGAAATCACCTTCTACCCAGTATTCTGCCTCCCAGCCCCCAATCACGCACTTCCATCAAGTTATCCTTTAGGTTATTACAAGATTCATTTTCCTAAAGCAGTAACTGTAATCAAATTACTTCCACATTCAAGACTCTCCAATGGTTCCTCTATACCAATAAAATCAATAAAACGAAATCTACAACCTATCATTTGAACACCTTCTGCAATGCAAGCACAATTTACTTCTCAAGCTTTATCTACCACCATTCCTTCCAGATGTACTGTTGTCCAGCTCAGTAACTCTCAAAGTGTGGTCTTAGGACCAGAAGCACCAGGGAACAGGTTTGAAATGCATAGTATTAGACCTGACCACGGCACTACTGAATCAAAAACTCTAGTGGTGGAGCCCAGCAATCTGGGTTTTACAAAGCCTTGCAGGTGTCTTACTGCATCTCAAATTTGAGAACCACTGATCTAACCAATCTGACCTGGCCATCACATAATTATACTTTACCTCTCCTGACTCTGTGGGTTTCCTCACGATGTTTCCTTTGTCTGGAATTCGTCTTGCCTTTCCCCCCTTATAAAGTCCTACATATTCTTGAAAAATATCTCTAATGATATATTCTTTAGGGATTATTTTATATTCCATCCAATCAGATGCAAGTTCTTTCTTCTACAAACCTTCAGAAAAATTAATTGCAATCCATTCAATTCGCTTATTCATTTTTCCATTCAACTAATCATCATTGAAGTTGGCTATGTGCCAGGCACAAAGCACTGGTGATATGGGTGAACAAGTAAACAAAAAATTACGCCATAATACTCCAGGAAGGTAACAGTGAGAATATAAAAAGGGGACATCTCTCCCAGACATGGAAATTTGATAACACTTCTTACAAAAAAAAAATGTCATCTGAGTTGCATATGAGAAAGATGAGTAGAGATAATCAGCAAGGGGAATTTTTTTAAAAGAATAAGCAGCAGGTAATCAAGACCTGTTTTATGTAAAATTTCATACATGATATAAACATACAGAGTCAAGTTGAGTACTGTGAGCAAATATCCTTAGCAGAACGTCAAGATCGCTTTGGGAAGCCTTTTCTTCCATCCAAGAGCTACTTTTAATACAAATATACTAGCCAACTCAATTATCTCTAAAGTATGCCAGCCATATTACTGGCATCTTAGAGAGCCTCCTTTCCTGAAATCTCTAAAGATTAACTCACACGTAGTCTCTTTCTAAATTCTGCAACCAGCATTCCTGTCTAAAGCTAACACGAACTACTGTTAGATGCACCATATTCTTACTGCTAGTTTGAGCACTTAAGACCCCAACTAGGTCCTCATCAACCTCTCTATCAAATGTCAAATCTCTTATTAAAAGTGTCACGGCTACCACAGAAATTTGGCTCTGTTCTAATGTTACACCAGACCACTGACCTTCATCTACAGAGTCCCATAAACTTAAAAGGATCTCCTTTTCTCAAATAGGCAAACAACAGTCTTGGGTTACTCCAAGGTCACATGACCCCAAGAGAGTCAAGGGTCTGAGACCTTTGAAAGCTGGTGTTTGAAGTGACTCCTGAGAGGAAGAAAGTTATTTCCCAGTTCACTAGAGACTCCCTTCAGTGTCTCTGAAAGTCATGATGACGGGATTTCAAACTGCCCAATTTGCTCAGAGATCCTGAGTTCATCTCCACTGAGGTAGCTGTAGACTAGGTACAACTGACATGATGAGTCTGACATCAGATCTAAATGCTAGCCTCTAACCAAACACCTTTGTGTCAAAGAGCTACAGAAGGAAAATAACTGCGCTGTAAAAGCAAGGAGACTACATGGTGCTGAGAAAAACACACTAAACTTGAAACTGAGTTCCTCTGCCTAGTTTATGATTAACCTCTCTATCCAAAACGTTATTCCTTTTCTTGTCCTAAACTTGTTCCCTTCAAGATTAAGAAGTATCGGGAGTGGGGGGTACTGAAACCGTACACAAGCCCTTGTGTCCCTGTCCTTTGAAGTATAAGACTTTTGCTTTAGTCTCCCACCACCACCCCCACCCCAAAAGGGCTCAAGACTTAAAGATTAGGAAATGTGAAAATGTGGGAACGAAGAATGCTTGTTGGGCTGGAAAACTGGCAACAATTTAGACTATAAACTAGCCAGAGAGCAGAGTCACCAAACTCCCAGTTCCCTGGAAGATATAGAAAAAGGCTTCATACACATTCCTAAATTGTTTTTTTTTACAGGAAGCAGACATCTACGGGATAAAAACTGCTGACTGCAAGCATGTAGCCTCCAAACCAGTTGAAACCAGAATATTGGTTAAGGCTTGAAAGTTCACCTTGATGCCAAACAATCCAAGAACTGTACAGAAGCTGCTCGTGTACCTCTGCAGCTCCCTCCCTCACACTGTATTTAAACTATTGCATTTGGAGTGGATAATTAATGAGATCCTGCTGTGTGTATACACACACACACACATATATGACTGGGTCACTTTGCTGTACAGTAGAAATTGAAAGAGCACTGTAAATCAACTATAATAGAAAAAATAAAAATCATAAGCACAATCTCTTCAGTCTCAATGCCTCCACTGTCACATGGCTTTCTCCTCTATGTCCCTATGCCCAAATTTTCCTCTTTTTTAAGGATGCCAGTCATACTGGGTAAAGAGAAGAGCTAGCTCCAAGATGACTTCACCGTAACTTAAATAACTACATCTGCAATGACCCTGTTCCCAACTAAGGTCACATTTTGAGGTATCTGAGATTAGGGCATCAATATATCTCCTGAAGGGACACGATGTGCCCCCTAACATCATGCAAGGTAACATATTCACAGATGCTGGACATGTTTGTGGGGGCAGAATGTTCTACCTACTGCCTCCAGATTCTCCAGACATCTTCACTCACCCACAATGAGGAGAACTCCAGGCCTCGCAGGAGAGGCAAAGGCTAGTTGGCAAGGGCCAGCATGGTGACATGGAAAGAGTTTGGCCCTTGCCTTCAGCAAGGTCTGGATTCAAATTGGCCTCTGCTCCTTGTAGCTGTGCAAACTTAGAGCAAACACTTTTACCTCTCTGAGGCTCAGTTATGTCCTCTGAAAACAGGTCTAGCAATCACCATCTCCAGAGGGTAGTTGTTATAATTCCATGAAGCACATCTGTGAAACAAATGGCACGTCAAAAGTGCATATGAAATGGGAGCTGTCATCATGTGTCCCCACACCCCAATTTTTAAGAAAAAAGGTAAAGCTTTATTTCACATAATCACTGCTACTGCTAGTTCTATTCCATGTTGAAACAGCAACTTTGTCTATGTGCCCAGATGGCCCTGCTAAGGCAAAATAACAGTTAAACTAAGAGGCCACGCACCAGGTGGGGGGCAGGGACCACCCCAGGGACCCAATGCGTTCCACCTCAGATTCTCCATTTTCTCTGTCCACCTTCCTTGGACTTGCGACTGACTGCTGCTGAGACCTCCGACCCCTGGGGAGCCACTGAAGGCAAGGACTAGGGTAATTCTCAACATGCCAAAGACCCAAGAGTTAAAATTTTAAAAGAAATAAAATCTAAACTGTCAACAACCCCCATCAATCCCCTTCAGGTGATCTCCTTGTGTCTCTTAAGCAAGCACAGCCCCACCTGAAGCCAGTTTTTTGCTGAGCCACATTTTTTCAGGAAGAAAAGCTGAAAGAAGAGAGAGGTGCCAGGAGCTCAAGATCCTAACTACCTTTGCCACTTTTTTGACCATAAGTATGGAAGACTACATGGATGTGAGTTTCTTATAGACCAGCGCACATCGTCAGGAAAGTAAGATGCTTACTCTACTGCCTGGGAGTTTTGCTTTTGAGTGAAATTATCAGAGAGGAAGAAGCAGGCGAAGCATGAAGGGATAGGAATGGACATACCATGGGGTTTGGTTGTGTGTGCTGTTTGTCTTACCAAGGCTCTTAAAGCAGCCCCCAACACCATTTGAGCACAAGTTACCAATACGGGGTACCATGCAAAAACTGACATGGGGCAGGAGAGAGCCAGGGCTCTGACTGTTCCAAATTCCCTGCCCAAAAACATGTTCCCTGCAATGCGACTTTGTTAACAGACCAACTTCAGCAGGAAGTTGGAAGGTTTTATTTATTTGCTAGAGCTGCCATCAAAGAAGGCACCACAAAACTCACAGCTTAAACAAGGGAAATTTATTGTCTCACAGGTCTGGAGGCTAGAAGTCCAAGAGCAAGGTTTCAGCAGGGTACTTTCTCTTAGCTTCTAGTGTTGACAACGGTCCTCAGGTTTACTCCAACCACTGCCTCTGTCTTCACATGGCCTTGTCTCTCTGTGTGTCTCTGTCTTCACATAGCCGTCTTCTTATAAGGACATCAGTCATGGATTCCGGCCCACTCTACACCATGACCTCATCTTAACTAATTACACCTGCAGCAACCACATACTGAGGTACCAATGGTTAGGATTTTAACATTTTTGGGGGGAGACCCAATTCAACTCAGAAGCAAATTAGACAAAAACAAACAAACAAAGAAACAAATAAAAAACGGAGTTCCTGTCGTGGCTCAGCAGTTAGCGAACCCTATTAGCATCCATGAGGACACAGGTTCGATCCCTGGCCTCACTCAGTGGGTTAAGGATCCAGCATTGCTGTGAGCTGCGGTGTAGGTCACAGACGCGGCTCAGATCCCAGGTTGCTGTGGCTCTGGCGTAGGCTGGTGGTAATCCAGTTCTGATTGGATCCCTAGCCTGGGAAATTCCATATATATGCCTTGGGTGTGGCCCTGAAAAGACAAAAAGACAGAAGAGGAAGGAGAAGGAGGAGAAGGGGGGGTAGGGAGAGAAGGAGAAGGAGGAGGAGGAGACAGGACAGCCCCCCACAACAAAGATGTTTGTGGCCCATGGTACCCAGGTTGATACCCCTTGTGCTACAGTAGCAGAACTTCACCTGCCTCTCACATTCCTCCCATCAGAAAAGTGTCCCTCTCTACCCAACCTGCTCCTCAAGAGCTCTCTCTGAGGAGCCACTGCTGGCCCTTTGACTTCAAGCGCTGTTTACTCCCCTCCCCAACTCCAGACTTGCCAATTGGAGGCAGGGTCTTCAAATTGATGATTTCAAAGGTTTCTCCCTCTGCCATGATGCTTGGCTCCTGCCTGCCTGCCTGCCATGCCAACAGATGAAGTTGTGAGGGCTGCTGGCCTCCCTGCATCTAATCCTGAGCCTCGGCAGCAGCAGGGAAGGTGGCAAATGTTCAATAGCAGTTGTTGGCAAAGAAGCACAGCAGTAGCCAGGCCCAATGATGCCACTGCATGCTCACAAGCCGCTTTAGCAAATTTCTCCTACGTGGTCAGATTTGCAACCAGGACAAAGGCCTCTGCTATATATGGGTTCTGGGGACAGGGAAACACAGAGCTCCTTTTTAATTCTTTGCTGGTTGATTAGCCTGGATGACTGGCTGAGATCTCTCTCTTAATTTCACTTGCTTTTAATATTTATAGATTCATCTGATCTGTGAAATGCAATGTGGGGCAAATTTATGTGGCAGTAAAATATAAAGCACACAATTTCCACATGAGTGTGGTTTTATCTTAAAGTAAAATGGCTTTTGCATAGATTGGGCTCTGGTCAGCAAACCATATGACGGTCTGCTAGATTACATTAATTAATTAATGATTGGGTAATACTTGCAAACTATGAAGTGCTGATTAATAGAAATAATCTTATGATTATGTATAATTGTGACTTTTGTTGCCTCCTCATAGAGTCTTTGGGTTTCTATTCTTATCTTTTAACATTATTATATTTGTTAATCAAACAACTGTATGTCAGAACTCAGTAATTCATCCCACAAATCCTAGCCAGCAACATCAAATAGTGACATAGCCTTGTATTTAATTAGGAAGGAAAACGTCTTCTCAAAATTTAGCATCTGGCATAGCCAAAGAGGTCAAAACCTACTGTTTTGACTTGGTTTGGATTTGGGATTGAGGAGTTGGTGGAGGTTTTTATTGCCCTTCTATTTACAGATCAGCTGTGCAATTGCGAGCAAGCATTCACACTTGCTGAAATAGTTAGCAGCCTTAGAAAGGTAGTTAGACAGGGATATTGGTCAGAGTTTGTTTCTACTTCCAGGTTGAAATGCTTTTCCCCAGAACCCTCTCCTAGTTTTCTTAGCCCAGAGCTCCCCCATGCGATTTGTCACTATAACTGTCAAGAAACTAACAAAAAAATCTGATTCAGCTTTAAAAATGCCATGCCTCCATTTTAAACTACTCATCTCCTAAAATCTTTGATGGGATCTTCATCTCCACCAGAGAACATGAAATATGATTGAATAGGGATTTGTTTAGGAAGTCTCTGCATTTTTTTTTTGGTGTATTTTGCTTTGGTTTTTAACAAGCATGTCCCCTGTTTCTTGAGAGTTCAGGAAGTGTCTTCTGGAACTGCCAGAAGTGACTCTGAGCTGCACTAAAGAGAAGAACGTTATGCTCTTCAACTTTCACCTGAGTGTGAACTAGTGGTCAACACAAGGGCTGGTGTCCTGAATTGCTGCAATTTACCTTTTTAGTTCTATGACTTAATATTTTTCATCTTTACATCACACAGAAAGTAACATCAACCATGTACTCACCCTCTAGACCTAACAGAACTTAACATTTTGCCACATATGCTTCTGAACGGTCTTCGTTTTTTTAAAAAATAAGATGTTATAGCTCAAGCTCCAAATCCCTCCCATATCTACCCTCCTCTTCCCTCCCCAGAATAACCACTCTCCAAAAGTTTATGGGTACATTTCCCATGTATGTTCTTATCCTGGTCTCTAGACATATGTATTCACAAGCAAAACATAATATTGTTCTGAGTGATTTTTAATTTGCATGGCTAGAATCAGACTGACAGCTTCTCGGTTTCTAACCTAGGAAAACTTCTAAGCATGTGCACAAGTACACATGTGCATTACAGTATATTTATTGTAGTACTGTCTGCAACAGCAAAAAAAGAAAGTGGATACAACCTAACCATTCATCAGTAGGGAACAAATAAAACTGTACTTTATTTGGATAGTGGAATACTACACTGCAATTAAAATAAATGGACTAGATCTATATTGTATCAACACAAATCTCAAAAACAGTGTTGAGTGAATAAAGCAAACTGCAAAAAGATAAGTACAAAGGATGAAACCATCCAGTTACCCATTTAACTCATTTGTAACTCTAATTTTTCTGATGTATGTTTCTTCACATTTAAAACAGATAGAAAAATAGTATTTCATAGTTATTTCATTTAAATCTCTTTCCAGTTTACAGAACGCTTTCATATATACAGCCTCATTATTAAAGACAAAAGAGAACATAAAGGTGTTAATGTTTAAAAGTGCTTCTTCAGCTTTTGTACTCAGGAGAATTTTTAGTAAGACTTGATTAGCTTGAGAAAGCTGTATGGATGGGTTATATTCTTATCTATAGGACTATCTTGCCCAGTATGTGAAACTTATTAACATAAGCCTCCGACCTTGGTTGAAGCTCCTAACCAGCCAACCCTTAAACCAAAGAAAAAGAGTAGTAAGTCAGTCCCAGGAAAGGCTTCTCATGGTACTGCCTCTACAGATATCTCATTCTATAAAATAACCTGAATGTTTCTACAAGACTCCTCAGAGGAAAACATAAATTCCTTGTTCAAACCAAAATTCCTCTAGAATATAAAATGATTCAGCTCTCATCACACAGTAGGTCCTTAAAAAGACAGCCCTAATGCACAGTTCTTCCAAGCTCTCTTTTCTCTTCATGGAGAAGCCAAATAATATGCAGGCAGGAATTATAACTCTATCCTTGCATCCTGCAGGTTATGGTTTTTGTGCATGAAAGATGCTCAACAAATGTAGGAGGCAGTATAGAGCAGTGGAATTCATGCAATCCGAAGTCACACCAAACAGGCCTGCCTTCAAGTCACAGATCTACCACTTACTCAGTTATGATTTGCCAAGTGACCTTGGGCTCTGGTTACCTGATTATTTGTCAGATTCAGCAAATAAAAATCCAGGATACCCAATCTAGGATAAATTTGGGGGGTAGACTCATAAAAAAATCATGCACTGTTTATTTGAAATTAACATTTAACTGGGCATCCTGTATTTTATCTGGTGATCCTACTTTGAGCAATCCACTTCTCTGTTTCAAGCAGTTTTGCCTGGATAAACAGCCCACATGCAAGCAGCAGTCCCTAGTCAGTCACACCATGGATGAGAACAAACTCTGGCTTCTCCAGAAGATGACTCAGGGCTACTTGACACTTAGTGCCCTAAAGTCAGAGACCCTGAACAACCTACTTAAGATAGCACTTCCCAATGAAGAACAGGCCCTCACAAAGAACTCGTGATACCTTATTTGAAGATTGAATTCCCATCATTCAATTTTCATGGTTTTCTGAAAGAAACTTCTTTTTTAACTAGGAATTTGTTTAGCTAACACGATGGACAAATGCACATTACTTCTCTCCCTTGTTATTATTTTTCTAATATATTTCCCTATCTAGACTCCAAGTATTATATGAATACACAGATTATACATTCACCCTACAACCTAATACTGAAAATAGCAGTCATTAAGGGAAGATGAGGGGGTTCTTGTCTTATTTCTCTTCTGAAACAGTTGAGTATTCAATAGCCAGAATAATAACCAGACAGCCTTTTGGTGTGCCTGTATCCTTGGGTGGGTATCTCAGCTCACTAAAAATGCTCTCTTCCCCTCCTAAACACGCTATTACCCTCAATATTGCAGTTCCTGAGTCTGGTCCTACACTTGGCCAAAACAGAGGGACTAAAGGGGATAATAAAGAGTAAAATAGAAAAGAGGTCTCAGTTCCACAAGTGATTTTCTGAGGCTCTCTTCAATGTTATGCAAGGTAGTGGAAGCTTTAGCATCAGAGAAATAGTTCGAATCTGGGCTCTGCACTTAATTAACATAAGCCTCTGACCTTGGCTGAAGCTCCTAACCAGCCAACCCTTGAACCAAAGAAAAAGAGTAATAAGTCAGTATTTAGCTCGATCACCTTGGAAAGTTATTTAGCCTTTTTGCGCATGTTTCCTCATCTGTAAAATGGTGGTAGTAACACGTACATCAAAGTGTTATCATAAGAATTACAGAAATAAAAATTATGTAAAGCACTTAGCACAATGTTAGGCAGAGAGCAAGTGCTCAGTAAATACCTATTGTTACTGTGATGCTTTCAGAGAAGCAGGGCCTCTGACTCCAAACCAACACAATCACAGGCAGGTTGAAGTTAACCTCCAATAACCCGAGTCTGACTGGGAGCATGGCCAGCCTGTCTCCTAGCTCAGAAAAGCCGTTTTTTAGGAAATGTGTGCGCATATACCTGCGTACATGCATGCGCGCGTGCGCGTGCACACACACACACACGCACCAAGCAAAATGATAAGATAGCAGTTTACATATAACTCAGAATTACTCACATACACACGTAAATAAAAGATTTTTCATAAGCAATGTATTATTTGGGGAAAAATGTGATTTACAAATTCTCAGTTGAAGGCATTTGGCTCAGATGCCAGCACCAATAACATGCCATTTTGGTACCTCCATACTGTTTTCCATAGTGGCTGTACCAGCTTACATTCCCACCAACAGTGCAGGAGGGTTCCCTTTTCTCCACACCCTCTCCAGCAATTGTTTGTGGACTTGTTAATGATGGCCATTCTGACTGGTGTGAGGTGGTATCTTGTGGTAGTTTTGATTTGCATTTCTCTAATCATCAGTGATGTTGAGCATTTTTTCATGTGCTTGTTGGCCATCTGCATCTCTTCTTTGGAGAACTGTCTATTTAGGTCCTTTGCCCATTTTTCAATGCGGTTGTTGGTTTTTTTGCGGTTGAGCTGCATAAGTTGTTTATATATTTTTCAGATTAAACAGTATGGAGGTACCTTAGAAAACTATACATAGAACTATCATATGACCCAGCAATCCCACTCTTGGACATATACCCAGACAAAACTTTCCTTGAAAAAGACACTGGCACACACATGTTCATTGCAGCACTATTCACAATAGCCAATACATGGAAACGACCCAAATGTCCACTGACAGATGATTGGATCAGGAAGATGTGGAATATATACACAATGGAATACTACTCAGCCATAAAAAAGAATAAAATAATGTCATTTGCAGCAACATGGATGGAATTAGAGACCCTCATACTGAGTGAAGTCAGAAGGAGAAAGACAGATACCATATGATATCACTAATGACTGGAATCTAATATACTGCACAAATGAACCTTTATGCAGAAAAGAAAATCAAGGACTTGGAGAACAGACTTGTGGTTGCCAAAAGGGTGGGGGAGGGAATGGGATGGTAGGGGGGTCTGGGGTTAATAGTTGTAGACTGTTGCCTCTGGGCTGGAAAAGCAAGGAGATCCTACTGTATAGCACTGGGAACTATGTCTA
>PVHT021183598.1:1125734-1169708 GCA_004024745.2 Catagonus wagneri
CCATATATGTATGTGTAACCCTGTCACCACGCTGTACATCTGGATATAATGGAAAAAAATAATAAAAATTTTAAAAAATGCCATTTTGGGGACAGGACCAGCTATAGAATGTCTTCTATAAAAGGGAAAAAAATAATTTCTATTTTAGCGTGGGTCTGGAAAGACTATCTCACTCAGCGTTAAAAGTGGGCTGCAGTATCTCCAAGTTTTGTGAATCTCAGGGTCAGTTGAATCTATCTGCTTAGCATTTCTGATTCATGATTATATTCGACAGCATTCTTTGACACACAGTATCCATTCCTTCCCTCTTCCATGTACCTGCCTATATACCAAAGGGACGGAGAAACTAAAAACTTGATTTCCCTGGTTCTCTTGCAACTAGGATTCTATTTGGCCAATGAGATGCTCTTGCACAAAGTTTGGAAGGCAGGAGTGAGGCAAAGGCCATCTCCCTGCTGCTACTATCACTGTTGGTCAAGTATCACTGGTCAGCCCTGAACTCTGTGTGGCTGAGAGGTAATGGAAGCAGCAGCAGTGGTGACAGGGGTTAGAGCAGCAGTTTCCCAGCCCCTGAGTCCCAGTTACAGTGGTGTCTCCTGATTGCCAATCTTCTAATCCTTCCAAGGATTTTATAAGCACCAAAACCTGACTGATACAATTTCCTTGATGCTTTAACTACCTTCTCATCAAAATACTTTAACAGTAGTGAGGCATGAATTCTACCTCCTTGGGGTCTGGGAAATAGTCCCAAATGAGCACTTGCCAGCACTGAATGTCTAAGGCTCATATTTCATATCAGAAATTAATGCAAAATTTGAATTCTGCTTCATAGTTCATCTGTTTTAATGGGGAAAATGTTATGTTCAAATAAAACATATGCTTAAAGGAAAACGTGCTATGCTCATTGTGTATCACAGATACATGGTTCTCAAACCAGGATTTGCACCAGAATGTGCACAAAGCATCAACAACTACAGGTTCTCAAGCCCAATGCCAGAATGAGAATCTCTGAAGATGAATAGCGGATCATGGAACCCGAATTTCTAAAAGCCTCCCCCAGTTGATTCCGATGTGCAGCCAGATTTGAAAATAATTTGTTTGGATCATCAAGGAAATAGGTATCTGGACTATATTCCCCCAGTTTCCCCAAAGAGATTTTTTTCAGTGATTTACCTTTTTTTTTGGCCACAGCCACAGCATGTGGAAGTTCCTGGGCCAGGAATCGAACCCACGCCACAGCTGTAACCAGAGCCGCAGCACTGACAACACCTGATCTTTAAACTGCTAGCCATGAGTGGATTCCAGTTATTGAATTATTATTTGACAATTTTGCTGCATTTTTAAAAGGGTATATGAAGAAAATATTCAGTAAAAGCTTTCTGTCATTGGTACCATATACTAAAAAAAAAAAAAAAAAAACACTGTCCAGTATGTCACTCACTGTTGCAATATAAATAAGATGCCATACAATAAATTTGTCTTAATACTCTTCCTTTAGTATAGATACAAACAAGAGAACCAACTTATTTGCCTTTTTTGCTTGGGAATCAGAAAGCTCAGAGCTAAACTCTGTGCTTTGTTTAAGAGATAAGTTATTTCATGTTCCTAATACAGTTGTTTCATTCCTTCTAAATAGTCATCTCATTTCTTCTAAGCAATCTGTCTTTTTTGAGTTTATGCATTTATTTTTCTTGTTCCACTTCAGGTCTTTTAATATAATAAACAGATTCAAATGTAGAAAGGGTATAATTTATAAATTAATCAGTTTTCTTTGGCTTTGGTCTGTTAAAGATGAAGGACAGAATTGATTGTACTGAGCAACAACTATATTCAGCATATGAAGGTCTCAGAGGACTGTGCCAACATACACTTCCCTTATATAATTATTTATTCTGCTTACATTCTCATTAAAAAATCCAAACAACAGAAAAGTACATAAAGTAGAAAATATAAATCCCTTGCACTGCAATACTACTCTCCCTCACCACATAAGTAGACCACTTTAAGCAAACTAGTGAATGATCTCTTAGATCTTACTTTCTGAACATATAAAAGCAAATATATATTTCAAAGTAGAATAAGATTTTACATATTGTTTTGCACCTTGCTCTGTTTCTCTTACAATTCAGTTTGAATACATTTTCATGTCAATATTTATGAATCTATGTCATAAGTTTGAACAGCTACATATAGTCCATCACCCAGATGGCATGATTTATTTCACCGGTTCTTTACCTGACATAAGCTCTTCTAGCCAACAATATGGCAGGACATGGAGTTTCCATTGGGGATACAGGAAGGGAGAAGTTAAAAGTTTCTTCCTAAAGACATGACCATTTTACTGTTTCATCTCTCATACGCAGTCATAATACTCATAGTCCCTCAGTAAGAAATCCTCAAATACTAATGAAATTGGGATTGAAAAATGGTAAGAAGTCAGTTAATGACACTTTAAACCAACTACGTACTGCCAATGCATCTTAAACAAGCATTTCATTTTCACTTGACGGATTCTAACATATGAGCCATATCCATACTACCCATATAGCCAGATCAAGGTGCTTAGCAGGGATTTTCTTTTACAATCAAGTCAATATACAAGTTTTTAAGATAGCTATCTACCAAACTGTTTTCAATTCCACAGAAAACAAAGTCTGATCTTTGGTTAGTGAATCAAAAGAGAAAGAACGTTGTGTGGTTTGGCTCTCTGGTTGCAAGCTGCTCACATTGCAATTTGTAGAAACCTCATCCTGATCCAAACCAGCAACTCTTGGAGGAAAACAAGAGGCACGGGTAACACTCATAAGAAAGTAGAAGATCTCTGTAATCACAAGAAGCTTAGCTCATGTTATCCTAAAAAAATAAACTCTTTTGATGTATGTTTATAAAGAGAAAGTTTTCTATGGCTAGCATCTCCATTGAGCAATAAACCATTTTTCTTTGGAGAGTAATAAAATAAACAGAGGCAAATGCCTGATTCTGTTTTTGGGAACTGCTTTATGTGACCACATATATTTCGCTAAATACTTTTTATTTTGGTGTGCGGGTTTGAGGAGTGGTGCAGTCAAGAGGGACACGTTAAGGGTCACATTTACACCCAAGCCTTCTGACTTTTATTCATACACATTCATTCATTCCTACATCAATCCATTTAACATACAGTCACTGCCAGGGCACTTTACTAAACTCAAACACTTTCAGAGAACTTATTAAAGGAAAATGGCTTAAGCTACTACCAACTCTGATGTGGTTAAAGCATTGACCTACTGCCATTTTTTCTTTTTTTTTTTTTTTACTGCCAATTTCTTGAGCCCCTCATACTTCTCAGTTTGGGGGCTAATAACTGACTACTCTGAGACGTGGTGAAAGTTGTGTGTATACTCACAAGAAAAACGCTCATTTACACAACATTTTAGATACATTTCAGGAGTTTTGTGGAGCAAATTTAACAAAATGGTTATTTATCTCAACAAAAGCAATCTATGGAATGATACAGCCACATGGCATTTTGTGTTTATACTTTTGTATAACTTTTCTTATAAATGCATTCACTGAGCAAAAACAATCCTTTGTTGGATCTCGCATCCTGCTTTTCAAATCAGAAAATAAGGTCACCTTATAAAAGGCCGCAAAGAAGCACATTTCAAGAGTATCCCTCTACTGCCATCTTGTGGATTTCTGTTGATAAAAGAGTAAAAAGCTACGAGACTTTTTTTGCCTTCTTTTTTCTTTCTTTTTTTTTGGAAGTTCCTGGGCTAGGGGTCCAAATCAAATCAGAGCTCCAGATGCTGGCCTACACTACAGCCACAGCAACGACCCGGGATCCAAGTTGCATCTGCAAGCCACACCACAACTTGCGGCAACACTGGATCCATAACCCACTGAGCGAGGCCAGGGGTCGACACCTGAATCCTCATGGATACTATGGCGGGTTCTTAACCCACTGAGTCACAACAGGGAACTCCCCTTCTAAATTTCACCACACATATAACCCTCATCTATGTTAAAATCTTGCTACACCCTCTATCTCTCAACACACCAAGACATCCATTTTTTTCAAAATCACAGAAAAGTAGACTTGTTTTCAAAATGACATTCCACCATGAAATATTTTCAGGATTCATTTCCTCCTATTTAACCACAACACCAGCACACCTAAAACAATTCACCATAAATTCAACCATCAAGCACCCAGTCAATACTAAAATTTCTTCTGTTTTCTCCAAGATGTCCTTCACTGATTATATTTTTCCAATCTAGGATCCACTCCAAATTCACTCAGAGCACTTGGCTGTTTGTCTCTTTAGTCTCCTGCAATCCAGAACAATCCCCCTGACCTCCCTCTGGCTCTTCACGACATCAAATCCTCTGAAGAATACAGGTCAGTTGTCCATTATGCTGCACATTGTAGAACTGTCTATTTCTTTGTAATAAGAGTCAGGTCAAACATTTCCAGCAAGAACATCATATAAATGACATCGTGTACCTACCACTGAGTCATACTGGAAGCACAGTGTCAAACCACTACTGCCATTTCCAAGGCTGACCACTTGGTTAGGGTGGTGATCACCGGACTTTTCCATCGTGAGAGCACATACTTCCCTTTATTAAAAGTAATCTGTGGAATGATAACTTGAAACTTGTTTCCAATAACATTTTTCTCAGTCATATTTGCATCAAGTGGTCATCTGTACCCAAACCATTTATTACCTTGGCAGTTATAAACCAGCAATGTTCTAATTATATTATTCTACATTTAGTAGCTGGCATTCTTCTATAAAAAATAAAAACAAAACCAGAGTTTCCTTCCTTTTTTCTCCTCTGCTTTTCTTTTAAATATCACCATGGATTAATAGACTTTTCTTAGCTCAATGTGTTATAAACCATTACCAACATTATTATTTTTGAGGTTCAAATTATTCCAGACTTAGCCATTGGGTGTCCCCTCAAGTTAGCTCCTATGTCCTTATGACATGTTCTCTTCATCCTCTGTTCATTTTCTTCTTTTCAGTACAGCAAGATACCCAGGCTCATCTTGTACTTTACTTGAAATCAGCCATTTCTTCAAGGAAATCTGATTTATCTTAGTGGGAAATGAGGTACAGAAACAAAGATCTGTGTGCTAGCTGTGTTCACTGTTACTGGAGAGTTATTGCTCCTATATCATTCTGATCAATGTACAGAGATAGGGGAAACACACAAACATGTTATGAGTTTAGAAGACTTCTTCTAACTACGATGGAGTAGTTTGGTGGCAGTCCAATAATCTAACAAGAAAAACTTGTAAACTCATGTTTTTAAAAATATGTGTTGTGAAGGAATTAGAGGGCTACTGAGGCAGCCAGAACTTAAGAGATGAGATCCAGAAATAAGGAAAGCTCATTAAGATGAGCCTTTCTGCACACTACTTTTCCGTCAGGATACTTTGGCATAGAGCATGAGACAGAGGCCAGCGTATCACCTTTGGGTCACCTCATGGAGTGGGGAGACTAAAATGAAGTTTGGAGCTGCCAAGGCGGCTGATGTTGATGGACCAAGATCCTAAAGAGATAGGAGGACACCAAACAGAATGTAACATGTGGAACCAGTTTTCTTTTAGAGGCATTAACACCTCGTATTGTACAAATAAGCTTAAGAAGTCAGGTAGAAAGCAGCAGCAAAGCAGAGCAAGTTTGTGACATGCTCACAGTGCTAAGGAGGGAAAAACTGGAGTTTATGATTTACCAGGTAGGAGAAGCCCTAGCAAAAAACTCTGATTCTTAGCTGGAACTCCTAGAGGGCTACATCCTAGAAGTGGGGTGAACTGGGACATGTAAAGACTACAACCTAGCCTTGAGACAGCAGTCTCTAGCTGAATTAAAGTGATCTGATCCTCTGCTGCATGCCACAGGATAAAGTCAGTCCTCTCTGGAGGAAGATAATATGGTCAAGAGCCTCTACAGTTTTTCTTACAGAATGCTGAGCATTCACTCAAAATTTACTGTCTTACAAATACACAAGACAAGAGAAAAAGCGAGAGGATAGAAAAGAAATAGGTGGTATTGGAGTTACCAGACACAGACTTTGAAATAATTGTGATGAACAGGTTCATAAAAATAGATGGCAACAGAGAGATTTTCACCAGAGAACTGGAAAATATAATAAAAAGTCAAATATAAAGTATGAAACAGAAAATAAAATGATTAAAATCAAGAATTCAATATATGGGTTTAATAGTAGATTGGACAAAGTGAAAACATGATCAGTGCACCAAGAGATAGGTCAGTAGATAGAAAAAAGAATGGAAAGCAAAAAGCGTGGAAATTCCTGAAAAGAATGTAAGAGATATATGAGATATGGTAGGGAAGTCTAACACAAGTGTAGTTGGGAGACCCAGAAAAAAAAGCGAGAGTATGGAAGTGGAGAAATTCCTTGCAAAAAACAACTCAATAAATTAACTGACAGAAGAAGAAAGAGTCCTATAATGATGAAAGACATAAAACTCGTTATTAAAAAACCTCCCAATAAAGTAAAACTCTAGGCCTAAATGACCTCACCAATAAATTCTTACAAACACTTGAAGAATAACAGTGATCTCACACAAATACTTCCAGAGTTCAGAAAAAAGCAAACATTCCAAGAAAATAAAATTACATAGTAAAAAGGGGCAGGAAGAAACTTTGGGAGGTGATGGATATATCTGTGGTCTTAACGGTGGTGATAGTGTCACAGGTACATATTTATCCCCAAATTCATCAAGTTGTATACATTAAATATGTACAGATTTTTACATGTCAATTATAACTCAAGAAAATTGTTTAAAAAAAGAAATGAAAATTGTGTGTGTAAATGAACAGTGTGTGGGGATCTAATCCAGTGATTTTTAACAATGATAATACAACTGAACCAAGTGGAGTTTATGGGAAAATCAAGTAGCATAATTTACTACATTGGCAAGAGAAAAAGGTAGAAAATTTCATGATCACTTCAATAGATGTAGAAAAGACTTTGATAAGACTGAACTCCTAATTGTGATTAAAAAAAAAAAAAAACTCTTAGGAAGCTTGAAAGTAAAGGAAACGTCCTTAATCTGAATAAACAGTAACTACAAAAATTACTACTGTTAAATTATTTTTTTAAATTTCCCGAGATCAGGAATAAGACAATAATATCTGCTAGCAACACTTCTATTTAACACTGTACTAGAGAGCCTAGCCAGTGTAATCAAGCAAGAAAAAGATAAAAATATAAAAGACATGAGGATTTAAAAATGAAATAAAAACTATCATTCGCCAACGACATGACTACATACATAAGAAATCCAAAGGAATCTAAAAACAATGTGAATTAATAAATGTATTTAACAATGTTGACATAAGATCAAAATATAAAAATCCCTTTAATTTTTATAGATCAGGACAAGCAGAAAATATGTATTTTTAAAATTTACATTACCAACTAAAAGACAGCAAATATCTAGGAATAAATCTAACAAAAGATGTGTAAGATCTTTACAGTGAAAACTAAAAAACATTGTTGAAAGAAATTAAAGAAAACCTAGGTATGCAAATATAAGAATATACTACATTTATAGGTTAGTCTCAATATTATTAATATGTCAACTGATTTACAGAGATAAAAACTGATGAGCTGATATTGAAATTTATATGGAAATGCAAAAGGCTAAGACTATCCAAAGCAACCTTCAAGAAAAGCTAGAGGACTTACACAACCAGATATAAAGACCTAATATACAACTATAAAACAGTGTGGATAAGGGAAAGGATAAACAAGATCAATGGAGCAAAACAAAAAGTATAGGAACAAACCACAATTATATTATCACCTGATTTTTATATCCTTAGGATAGAGCCTTCTGAGATCATTCAGAGTCAAATTTTCTGGAATTAACTCTTTCTGCTGTTGATTATGTTATCACTATGAATCATTTTTTTTATGTATTCAACTTAAGGTTTGCTTTCCTTAAATCCTTTCTGGCTTTATGTTTTGTATATATAAAATATTTATATAGTTCAAAAGTCAAAACCATATTAAAAGAGCAGAAATAAAACAGCACACTCCTTAATAAACAGGGTCAAAGAAGAAATCACAAAATTAGAAAATACTTTGAGATGAATGAAAACGTAAGCACAACATAACAAAACTTATAGGATATAACTAAAACAGCGCTTAGATGGAAATTTATAGGTGTGAAGACCTATATTAAAAGAAGGAAGATTTCAAATCAATAATTTAATCTTCCACCTTAGTAAATAAGAAAAGGAAGAGCAAACTAAACCCAAAGCAGTCAAAAGGAAGGAAATGATACAGATTAGAGCATAAATGAATAAAACAGAAAGTTGAAAAACAGAGATCAATGACACCATAGGTTAGTTCTTTGAACAGATCAACAAAATTGACAAATTTTAACTACATCAGCCAAGCGAAACAGAGAGAAAAATCATATGATTAAAATAAGAAATAAAAGAGGGAAACAAGACTAGCAATCTTACAGAAATCAAAAGGGGTACAGAAATAAAAAGAATACTATGAATACTATGAACAATTATATGTCAATAACTTAGATGAAAGGAATAAATTCCAAGAAAAATACAAATTAGCAAAACGCACAGGGAACTATATTCAGTCTCTTGGGATACAACATGATGGAAGCTAACATGAGAAAAACAATGTGTACATGTATGTATGACTGGGTCATTTTGCTGTACAGCAGAAATTGGCAAAATGGTATAAATCAACTGTAATGTTTTTTAAAAGAGGAAGAAATGGAAAAAATCTAAACAGACTTTTAAAACATAGAGATTCAATTAGTAATTTAAAAACTATCCATGGAGTTCTCACTGTCATACAGTGGGTTAAGAATCCGATAGAAGTGGATCAGGTTACTGTGAAGGTGTGAGTTTGATCCTTCACTTGACACAGTGGGTTAAAGGGTCTGGCATTGCCACAGCTGTGGTGTAGGTTGCAGCTGTGGCTTGGGTTTAATCCCTGGCCCAGGAATTTCCATGTCACAGGTGCAGCCATAAAATTTAAAACTAATTTTTTTTTAATTAAAAAAAAAACTAACCCCAAAGAAAAGCCCAGGTCCCAATGGCTTCACTGAGTTTTATAATTTCTTCCAAACAATGTAAGAGGGAACACTTCCCAATTCGTCCGGAGGCTATTACTCTGATACCAAAATCAGAATATTTCGAATGTAATCAAATACAGAATGTAATCATATGCATTACAATAAAGAAAAAAAGCCAATGTCCATTATAAAAAGAGACACAAAAATTTTCAGCAAAATACCAAACCCAGCAACATATAAAAAGGATTATACACCAAGTGAGACTTACCCTAAGAATGCAAGGCTAGTTCAGCATACGAAAATCAATGTAACATACCATGGTAGTAAAATCAAGGAGAAAAAGACATGATCATCACAATAAGCACAGAAAAAGCATCTGACAAAATCTAACACCCTGTCAACAACAACAAACTAGGAATGAAAGGAATCTTCCTCATAAAGTATGGCATACTTCCTCATAAAGTATGGCATCTAGGAAAACTGCACAGCTAATGTCATACTTAATGATCACTGAATACTTCTCTAAAGACTGAATACTTTTAAAGATCAGAAATATATGTTTTCATATCTCCTGAGTATATACATAGTACATACTTGGAATTTTGAGGTCATATGATGCAACTATATTAACAGATTGAAGAACTCTCAAACTAACAATGTAAGAAGGTTCCAACTTCTCCAAATCCTCAACATTTGTTATTTTCTGACTTTTTGACTGTAGCCATATTACATCCTGGTTTTTATTTGCATTTCCC
Organism: Catagonus wagneri; assembly: GCA_004024745.2. Taxonomy (NCBI): domain Eukaryota; kingdom Metazoa; phylum Chordata; class Mammalia; order Artiodactyla; family Tayassuidae; genus Catagonus; species Catagonus wagneri. The sequence goes on from PVHT021183598.1 coordinate 1,135,560, forward strand.
TAATTGTTGTTGAGGTTGAGCATCTTTGTATATGTTTAAATAAATTCTATATTCATCTGACACACTATCTTAATTTAACACAATCTGTACTAATGTGCATCTGTCAATAAACTTCAAATGGGAAAATGACTTCTCTTTTTTCAATTATTTAATACATTTTCTTAAAAAAATACTTGCTTGATCTCACTACCTCCCCTCCACCTATCAACTAGGTTCTTTTTTCCTCTCTGAAGCAACATCTCTCAGAAGAGTTGCCTATATCTGTCTCTAATTCCCCTTAGTCTTTCCTAAACTCATTCCAAGGAAGCTTTCATTCTTTCCACTGCAACACGATGCTCCCATCAAGGTCTACAATGACCTCTATCGGTCAGTGACCTTAACTGGCCATTAGATTTGATAAGCCTTCAAGTCTAAGCTCTCATCTTACTGACCTGTCAGCAGCATTGGATCATGGGTCACATCTTTGTCCTTTCCTCCCTTTACTTCCAGAACACCAAACACTGTGGGTTTCCTTCCTACTTCACTTGGCACTCCCAGTCTCCTTTGCTGGTTCTCCTCTTTTACCCTACTTCAATTTGGGCATGCCCAAGGGATTAGTCTTGGGCCTCCTTCTTTAACTGTCTTATTTAGTCTATCCATGGCTTTAAATACAATTCCTCAATTTTTATCTCCAGCCCTGAAATTCTGACTCATATATCCATCAACCTATTCAACATCTCAAAAACTTGAATATCTAATAATTACCTCAAATTCAACATGGCTGATTCCCGACTGTCCCCTCTAACTTGCTCCACCTACAGCCTTTCCTATATCAGCACTGATAGCCACTTCATCCTCTGAGTTTTTCCTGCATTACTGTCTTTCTCTTACACCTTACATCCAATCTGTCAGGAACTCCTATCAACTCTTCCTTCAAAATAGTCCCAGAATCAGACCTTCTTATTACTACTTCTTACTTTGCTTCCACACTGCTTTGAGCTACCCATATTGCTGCAACACATTCGTAACTGGTGTTCCAGCTCCTTCTCTTGCCACACTATAGTCTATTATCAACACAACAACCCAAGCGATTCTACTAAAAAACAAGCCAGAATCCCACATTAGCTCCCATCTCACACAGAGTTAGAGCCCAAGTCACCACGGCCTATCAGGTCCCATCCATCCTCTGGCCCCACCACCATCCTCCCCTCCTTGCCTTAAACCCTTCCCCTCACTCTCTGAATCAGCCACACAGGCCTCTTTGCTGTTCAACAAACATACCAGGGACATTCCTGTCCGGGGGCCTTTGCTGTAGCTGTCTTCTCCACTGGAAAGCACTTCCCTTAGATATTAGCTCAGCTACCTCCTTTACACACTTCAAATCTTTCTTCAAATCGTCCCTGCTTAATGAATTCTACCCTGACTATACAGTAGTGCAAACTGTGCCTCCCCTCAATGCCTCTCTGAACTCCTCTCTTTCTTTTTTCCCACAGTATTTATGACACTGTAAAATAGCACATAATTTACTTATTTATTATGCCTATTGTTTCTTCTCAGTCTTAAACCCTCCTCACTAGGATGTAAGCTCCTATGATGGTAGGGCTCTTTGTTGTGTCCCATTACGTATCGCTAGCACCCAGAGCAGCATCCTTAATATAGTAAGTGCTCAATAAATATATAATGAGTGAATGAACAAATATGCTCTAGTTCTTCTAGAAATTCACTGCTACTGCTGCTTCTGCTCTTCTTGAGAAACTTCTATGGTCAGGATTCTGTCTTCCAGTGCTCCCAACCTAGAGCTTATATTCAGTCCTAAATGCACTTAATACTATGTTCCAAGGAGAAATAAGAAGAATGCTCTTCTCTCCATAGGACTCCAACCTAGATAATAAGGCCAATCAGAAGAACAGGTACTCTGTTCACCCACCCATCACCAATATTCTGCCTCCAGGGGTCAGATATAAACCCAAGTATCCCAGGAGCTAGAGAGAAACCAAACCAGACCCCATGCCCTAGGTAATGAACCTATGAAAATGGACGTCCACTCTTACACTGTTGGTGGGACTGTAAATTGGTGCAACCACTGTGGAAAACAGTATGGCGATTCCTCAAAAAACTAAAAACAAAATTACCATTTGATCCAACAATCCCACTCCTGGGCATCTATCCAGAGAAAACCATGACTCAAAACATTCACTGCAGCACTATATACAATAGCTAAGACATGGAAACAACCTAACTGCCCATCAACAGAGAAGTGGATAAAGAAGATATGATACATATACACAATGGAATACTATTCAGTCATTAAAAGAAATGATGGCATATGAAGCAACATGGATGGACCTAGAAATTATCATGCTAAGTAAAGTTAGACAGTGAGACAGCAACGTCATATGCTATCACTTACATGTGGAATCAAAAAAAAGGACACAAGGAACTTCTTAGCCAAACAGATACTGACTCACAAACTTTGAAAAACTTATGGTTTCCAAAGGAGATAGGTTGGGGGTGCGGGGATGGGCTATGGGTTTGGGATGGAAATGCTGTAAAATTGGGTTGTGATGATCGCGTACAACTACAAATGTAATAAAATTCATTGAGTTAAGAAAAAGAGGAATTCCCATCGTGGCTCAGCAGTAACAAACCTGACTAGTATCCATGAGGATGTGGGTTCTATCCCTGGCCTTGCTCAGTGGGTTGAGGATCTGGCATTTCTGTGAGCTGTGGCGTGGGTCACAGACGTGCTTGGGCCCCAGGTTGCTGTGGCTGTGGTGTAGGCCAGGGGCTACAGCTCCAATTCGACCCCTAGCCTGGGAGCTTCCATATGCCATGGGTGTTGCCCTAAAAAGCAAAAAAAAAAAAAGAAAGAAAGAAAGAAAAGAAGATGATGTCCAGATATGACAGAATCTTTGTTTTTTACTAACAATGAAATATTAGGAAAGGAATATAAAAATACAATACCTTTTGAAGTCACACCCCCAAAAATTAAGTATCTAAGAATAAACTTGACCAAAGAGGTGAAAGATTTATATGCTGAGAACTATAAAACATCAATCAGGGAAATTAAAGAGGATTCAAAGAAATGGAAAGATATTCTATGCTCCTGGACTGGAAGAATTAATATTGTTAAAATGGCCAAACTACCCAAAGCAACCTACAGATTCAATGCAATCCCTAGCAAATTACCCATGACATTTTTCACAGTACTAGAACAAACAATCCAAAAATTTATATGGAACCATAAAAGACCCAGAACTGCCAAAGCAATCCTGATGAACAAAAACCAAGCAGGAGGCATAACTCTCCCAGACTTCAGACAATATTTAAAGCCACACACAGTAACCAAGACAGTGTGGTACTGGTACCGAAACAGACATACAGACCAATGGAAAAGAACAGAGAACCCAGAAATAAACCCAGACACCTACAGTCAATTAATCTTCAATAAAATGGGGGGAAAATACAGTCTCTTTAGCAAGTGGTGCTGGGAAAACTGGGCAGTTGCACATAAGTCAATGAAACTAGAACACACCCTCACACCAAGCACAAAAAAAAAAGTAAAAATGGTTTAAAGATTTAAACATAAGACACCATAAAACTCCTAGAAGAGAACATAGGCAAAACATTCTCTGACATCAACTGTACAAATGTTTTCTCAGGTCAGTCTCCCAAAGCAATAGAAATAAAAACAAAAATAAACCAAAAGGACCTAATCAAACTGACAAGCTTTTTCACAGCAAAGGAAACCATAAAAAAAAAAAAAAAGACAACCTACGGGATGGGAGAAAATAGTTTCAACCAATGCAACTGACAAGGGCTTAGTCTCCAAAATATACAAACAACTCATACAACTCAACAGCAAAAAAGCCAACAACCCAATTGAAAAATGGGCAAAAAACCTGAATAGGCATTCTCCAAAGAAGATATAGAGATGGCCAACAGGCACATGAAAAAATGCTCAACATCACTATTAGAGAAATCCAAATCAAAACTACAATGAGGTACCACTTCACACTGGTCAGAATGGCCATCATTGCTAAGTCTACAAATAACAAATGCTATAGAGGGTGTGCAGAAAAGGCAACCCTCCTACACTGTTGGTGGAAACGTAAACTGGTACAACCACTGTGGAAAACAGTATGGAGGTACCTCAGAAAACTAAATATAGAACTACCATATGATCCAACAATCCCACTCCTGGGCATATATCTGGGCAAAACTTTCATTGAAAAAGATACACGCACTCCTATGTTCACAGCAGCACTATTCACAATAGCCAAGACATGGAAACAACCTAAAGGTCCATTGACAGGTGAATGGATTAAGAAGATGTGGTACATATACACAATGGAGTACTACTCAGCCATAAAAAGAACAAAATAATGCCATTTGCAGCAACATGGATGGAAATAGTGACTCATACTAAGTGAAGAAAGTCAGAAAAAGAAAGACAAATACCATCACTTACATCTGGAATCTAATATATGGAACAAATGAACCTATCTACATAAAATAAACTCATGGACTTGGAGAAGAGACTTGTGGTTGCCAAGGGGGAGGGGGAGAGGGAGGGAGTGGGATGGACTTGGAATTTGGGGTTAGTAGATGCAAACTATTGCATTTGGAGTGGATAAGCAGTGAGATGCTGCTATACAGTACAGAGAACTATATCTAGTCACTTGTGATGGAACATGATGGAGGATAACATGAGATAAAGAATATATATATATATATATATATATATATACACAAAATATATATATATATATATATATATATATATATATATATATATATATAAACCAAAAATAAACCAAAAGGACCTAATCAAACTGACAAGGTTTTTCACAGCAAAGGGATCCACGTCTGAGACCTAACCACAGTTCATGGCAACACGATCCTTAACCCACTGAGAAAGACCAGGGATCAAACCCACATCTTCACGGACACTAGTCAGGTTCGTTACCGCTGAGCCACGACAGGAACTTCTGCTAAGACTTTTTAAAATCATAAATGGGTATTCATATTTATCTGCTGTTTATTTATACACCTTTTCAGAGAATAGTATTTTTCTCCTTCAGCTAATGAATGTAATTATATCCTTCTGCATTCCATCACTGAAACATCCTTGCACTCCTGGAATAAAGCCTACTTACTTAATACATTGCTGGATTCAGCGTGCGCGCGCACACACACACAAGATTTTCGCATCCAAGTCCTTAAGTTAAATCAGCCTCTAATATTATTTTCTTGTACTATCTTCTGGCTGTGATATCTACAAGACACTAGCTTTATAAAAGTGATGGATTACTTTTCCTGTTATTCTACTTTCTGAGACAATATGTATAAGGATTGGAGTTATCTGTTGTTGAAATTTCAGTAATATTCACCAAAAAACTGGGGTCTGACTTGGGAGGCAATGAGCAGAGAGTAAAGAGTGCAACTAGAAGCCTTCAGCCTAACTACTCTGGTACCTGTAGGTCCTGGCTATATCCTATTTTTCCCTTCATATACCCTATCCAAATTGCCTTTAATACATTTTTAGTTGTTAAGTTTGACACTGAGTTCCATTAACTTCCCCTATCACTTTTTTTGGGCATTGACAGGGGCAGGGAAGTAATCCATAAATGATAACTTGGTTTGCCATATATAACAACTATTCCTCAAGGTGTGCATGGGCATTCACCTTGTGCAGTCACAAAGGGCCCAGCCCTTAGAAGGGACCCATGCTTGGCTTAATGTTCTGCTGTCACTATCTTGAAATTCTTAACAATTGTGAACATGAAGCCTCACATTTTCATTTTGCACTAGGGCCCAAACATTCTACAGCCAGTCCTGCTACTCCTGAAAAACTTCTCATTTGACTTTCATCTCCCTCTGCTCCATCTTCTACCCTGAAGTTACTACCCATGTACAGCTATGTTTTCTTGGCAAGCCTCTGAGATCCAGGGCAGGCAGCAGTTAATTTGGATGGTTCACATATTACAGCTTGCTGTGATGCTCTAAATTCAGCCTAGCAGTTCCACAGTAGGTATTACCAGTTTCCCAGTCCCCCTAAGGGAAAGTTGTACATCATTGAGACCATAAATGGAGCCAAAACATTCACAAAATGTCATAATGAGTAAAATGTGCCTTTACTACACTGAGATGCCCTTATTTTACGGAGAGTTTCCACTGTCTGTGATGGTAACATTCAAAAGTGATCTTGTCCTCATTTTCTAAGTGACTGAACTTTACATCTATGCAAAGTCCTTTACCAGTGCCTGGTTGACAATGGATTAAGGTGTAAGATCTTTGACTACTGTTGATCAAGATGCATCATCTTTCACCATTTGGTATTCTTGGTTTAAAGTCTCAATGCCCATGGAGTTTGGGAGAATGTCTACCTGTAGTTTTAAAGCAGCCACCTTCATTGGTTTAAATTCAGGCTCTGCATTAGAGGTACTTCTCACTTAGGTACCATCTTTTCATTTGAATAGACATGTTAGTGGCTTGAGGGAAATAAATCTGTCACTGTTAAGGCTTGCATGTTAGTGACACGCTTATGAGCTACCCACCTATCTCTTGCAGGCTTGATCATCTGTTTCTGACAGGACTTGGCAGTGCATTAGGCACTGGTGTTGGAGATGGAACTCTGAACAGCCTTATTTCCTTCCCACTCTTGTGTGAGGGACCTTTTGGCTTTTAATCTGTAACAATAACAAGCCCTCGACTGCTTCAACTTTTCATCTCTGGTCAAGCATTTATCTTTAATTGTTCTACTGCCACTCTACGCGCATATTCTTTCCCCTTATACTACCCTTTTAGTGGTAATCTCTTGTCAGTGTACCCTGCAACCCAGATTCTTTTCTGTTAAACAGAGAGCATTTGCAGATTGCAGATGTCCTTTCTACTGCTTTCAGAGTACTGGTTGTTTCAGACTATGCTTATATTCCTTATAGATTGCAGCAGCTTTTGCTACAATCTCCACCTTATAGTCTAAAGTTTCTTTTTTTTAATTACTCAATGAATGTTATTACATTTATAGTTGTACAACAATCATCACAACCAAATTTTATAGCATTTCCAGTCCAAACCCTCAGTGTACCCCTCCATAAAGTTGATTTCTTTATGGCGTTGTCTTATTACTTATTTCTACCCAGAGGACTTTTTTGGTTGTTCTTTTCCATTTAGTTTTCCCTGAATACAGTTCTTAAAATTTAGAGAAGCAGTATTGTATTCTTATGGATTAGCTTTAAAAGCAATCACTTGTTTTATTGAACTCTGGTGAACATTTGTTGTATGGATGACTTTTTTCTAAGATGTCAGTTCACCTTGGAAGTGCCTGCTCATCACATTTGTAAAAGTGAAGAACTTCACAAAAACATCTTTGTTTCTAATGCAATCACCTAATACATGTCTTATTTTTGAGCCTTTACTATGTGCCAGACACTGTCCTAGGCACTTGGGATGCATCATTGAATAAAACACATGAAAAACCCTGCCCTCAGAGAACTTATATTCTGGCAGGGAAAGGCAAATTATAAACAATAAGCACAATAAATGACTAAATTATACAGTATGTTCACAGGTGCTAAATGCAATGGAAAAAACAGAGCAGGTTAAGATGGGATAAGGAGAGCAGGTTGAAACTTCCCTACATCCCCAGCCTTTATACTCAATGTTCCATCTAGTCTCCTATCTTGAAAAAATTATTCTTCACATCTTGCGCTACCAATCAAGTATGATACCATTATTTCTCTGATTCCCTTCACAGCCAAATATTTTCAACAAATTGTCGACACGCTCTGCTTTCACATTTCACTTCCTAGTTAATCTACAACTCAAAGTTATCTTTTTTTTTTTTTTTTTTTTTTGGCTTTTTAGGGCCGCACCTGTGCCATGTGGAGGTTCCCAGGCTAGGGGCTGAATCAGAGCTATAGCTGCCGGCCTACACCAAGCCACAGCAACACCAGATCTGAGCCATGTCTGCAACCTACACCACAGCTCACAGCAATACTGGGTCGTTAACCCACCGAGCGAGGCCCGGGATCTAACCTGCATCCTCGTGGATACTAGTCAGATTCATTTCTGCTGAGCCAGGACAGGAACTCCCAAAAGTTATCCAATTTCTGCTCCTACCTCCTCAAAGAAACTGCTACTGTCAAAGTCACTAATGACTTCCATGTTACCAAATCCAGTGGAAATGAATCCAAATTTTAATACTGCTGAGCACTCTTCCCTTCCTGAAACATTCCACTCCCCGCCGCTGGATTTCATTATATTGCTCTTTCCTGCTCTTCCTCCTACTTCTCAGTCTCTGCTGACAGCTACAGTATTCTGACCACTCTCTAAATGCTTGAGATGCATGTGTTCCTCTGGATTCTATTCCAGTCCCTTCTTTTTTTCTTATTCTTTCTGGTTGGAATCAATTATTCACTGTGATTTCAATTATCTATATATTGATGACTCTAAACTTTTATATCCAGCCAGACCTTTCTCCTGAGCTTCAGAACCATTTATCTAACTGCCTACTATTCATATGTACCTGGATGGCCCACAGGCACTTAAACAGCCCATCCAAAAATGACTCATCTTCCCCTGCCAAACCTGCCCTTCTTATTGTCCCAGCTCAGTGAATAGCACAACCATCTTTCTAGCTGACTCATCATTTTGAAACCTGAAATTCATACTCTTTCAGCACTCTCATTTCTTCTCCCACACACATTAATCATCAAGTCTGATTGATGCTATATGCTAAACAGCTCTCGAATCTATTTCTATCCATAAGTGCCACTACCCTAGCCCAGGGTACTATATTTTCTCATCCACATTAATACAACAGCTTCATAACTGGTTCCCTTGACCCCAGTTGTTGCACACTACCATTCTCCACACATTAGTCAGAGTGACCTCTAAGGATCTAGACCTAACCATATCATTCCTTTGCTTGAAACCCTTCATTGATTCCTTTCTGTCCACAGGATAAAACCCAACTCTTCAACGTGGGTTATAAATTCCTCTGAATTAACATCTGCCATCCTGAACTATTTGCAGTGTTCCAAATACACCATACACTTTGGACTTCATACCTGAAACACTCCTTCCACCATGCAGTGATTGTGTGGCAAATGCCTGTTGACCCTTCACACCTTTCATTTTATGTCTCTTCCCGGAAGTCTGGTCTAGTGCCCCTGCCATCTGGTCCCACAGAAGTTGGTACTCTACTCCTCCAATCACAGCCCTATCATTAGTTCTTTACTTGGTTTCCTCACAAGCTGGACAGTGCGCTCCATGAAGGAAAAGCCAAGTCTATCTTGCTCATGACTGTATTCCTTGTTTGTAGCCCAGAGCAGGGGTTAAGTCAATGTTTGTTGAATGAATGAGCAAGAAGCCCAGGTAAACTTGAGCCCCACACATTTCAAAGAGAAGAGTGAATCATAAAAAATGTGTAGCATTTCTTAAGAGATCAATTTTATGTATATCACACAACACAATTGCTTTCTTTACAACATAAAGAAAATATAAGATAATAATAGCGTTCAGCTCTGGGTAACAGATTATGGTTGACTTTTTTCCTTTCTTCTACATAACCTTTTAACTAAATTTTCTATGAGTGTGTCTTACTTGTATAGTGGAAAAATAATGCCATAAATTATAAACTACTAAGAACCCTAATATAAAATATTCTTATCTCTTTTCCTCAAAACAAAGAGTATCATATACAGTGAAACAATCACTGGGTTTTTTTTCTGCCACTTTGCTGGAAGGTGAGTAACAACATGAAATCTCTGCCTTAACACCAACTGAAGTATATGTTGATAATATAACCCAAGTTGCAAAAATCACATCACTATCTAGGACCCGAAATGCCAGCACAGCTTTTCATGTGGTTTTAAAATTCTGTAGAAAGTATTTTTAATAAGAAGAATTCAGATTCCGGTTTGATGCACAAAAACTGAACTATAACTTTATTTTATATTTGGAAGTAAACATAACAAAAATAATTTTTATCCTTCTAATATGCTCCATCAGGTATAGATGACTGGGACAATCTCCTCTGCTCTGAAAGGATTTATGTTCTTCTCAATGGGAAAATAATGCTACAGGAGAAAAGTAAAGTAGAGTTAAACAACTTGAAAGAACTACTATACATACATCACACTTTGTTATAAAGGGAACTGACTGCAACAAAGTTCTCAAATTCTATATGCTGAATGCTATCATTAACTTAGTTATTTTCGGTCTGTCAATGGATCATCTTATTACTGTGAGGCATACAGACAAAATACACTATAGCAAATACCATTACAATGATAACTTATGAATAACAAAGATAACTTTCATGCTTCAAAGAATGGCCCACAGAAATAAAGTTTTGTTAGTCTGGTTATATCATATATGTGTATATGCACATGTGTGTGCATACATATATGTATTCATGTACTGTATTAAACTTATACAAAGTAATATATAGGTATGTGTAATAATTAAAATGAATTTTATATATTTAATACCTAATATGAATAATATATCAATTATATACATGTATATAATATCTTGTATAAGGATTTTCTTTTGTTTCTTCTGAGATCAGTCACTTTTCCTATTCATCTAGTCCAAATCTCTATTTTGCAGCTTCATAAACTGAGCCCAGGAAAGTTAAGGGACTTGCCCAAGCTCCCATTGTAGATAACAGCAGAACTGGGACTAAAGCCAGACTCTCCTGATGCTGTTTAATGGTCTATTATTCCACTCCTCTCCTCTCTAACTGAAGCTAGAAATTAACACCTTAAATTTAAGTAATGTGCTGCAATTTTCGAAGCCTTTTCACATATGTTATATTAAGCTACACACAAAAAAATCTCAGCTGATAGTATTAGGGAGCTTAAAGGTTAAGGTACTTGCTCATGGAAATGCCACTAGTTGATGACCTGAGTCTCCTGACTTCCAGGCCAGTATTCTATCCCTTGAAGTATACTTCTTTTCTCACAAACCATTTTATTCTTACTTGGCCTTCTGCAATTACTTTGGGAGGAGGAGACACAAGTCAAGGCTAGGGGATCTGGAAGCCTATGCAAGTAAAGTGAGGGCCAGGTAGTCCCTGGTGTGTGATTCTGGGATGGTCTCTCTGAACCTATTCTAATACTGCATTGTATGTTTAGGGAACAGGTAGCCGAAACTACAGCCAGTATCCAGAATTTGATCTCAGATCTATCAGACTCCTGAGGCCATGCTCCTTCCCCTGGATATGTCAATATGGTCAACATATATGGAGGACTGTGGCCATTATTATTTAGCAAGGGTATCTATCATGGAGCTTCAGAGTCAGGGCAGGCAGATTCCATTTCTTTGTTTCTCTGAAGGGCTGAACTATATATACCAAATAACTTGGCACCCAAACAACTTGGCATATTTCTTGTCCACCCTCCTCTCATCCAAATATCCCTAGTGACAGTTTTGCTTCAGAAGCTGATACTCCTGTGATCCAAACATTTATGGGATAAAAAAAATAAGCATCAACTGAACCAAGATGATAACAAGAGTCAAATATTAAATACTTCAACTTTATATCATATTGTCATTACCTTTGGTCTCCTGTTCCTTTTCATCACCTAATCCTTCCTCATCCATTGCTGTCCCTAATATTTCAGCATCCCTCTTTAGTTTGTTTCTTTGTTTCTTCAAACCATTTAAAATTCTGTTGATTTTCCTTTGTAAAGGGTTGGCCCATCTGCTGTAATATTAAAGTGCAAAGTGAAACCTTATTTCTCAACAGTGATAGAAAATAATAATGGTGGGTTACAAGGAAAAGGTTATTTGCTCATATAACTCTACACATTCCCACCTGACTGTTTAATTCACCAGATTTAATAACTCTGATAGAAAGTATTACATTTGGGAAGTAAGTCAGAAAGAGAAAGACAAATTCTATGTGATATCACTTATATGTAGAATCTAAAACATGGCACAAATGAACCTATCTACAGAACAGAAACAGACTCACAGACATGGAGAACAGACTTGTGGTTGCCGAGGGGGAGGGAGTGGGATGGACTGGGAGTCTGGGGTTAGTAGGTGCAAACTATTATATTTAGAATGGATAGACAATAAGGTCCTACTATATAGAACAGGGAACTATATCCAATCTCCTAGGATAGACTATGCTAGAAAATAATATTTAAAAAGAATGTATATATGCGAAGTGAAACCAGTCAGACAATTAGACAGCAACACCCAATGCTACTGCTTAAATGTGGCAACTAAAGTGACACAATGAACTTCTTTGAAGAACAGACTGACTCACAGATTTTGGAAAACCTTGGTTATTCAAATAAGACAATCTGGGGGGTGGGGGGATGCACTGTGGATTTGGGACACAAAATGTATCACATCGACTTGTGGTAATCTTGTACACCTATATTTGAAATAAAACTCACTGTTATGAAAAAAAAATAAAAATAATGTATATATATATGTATGACTGGGTCACTTTGCTATACAGCAGAAATTGGCACATTGTAAATCAGCTACACTTTAATAAAATAAATAAATTAGAAAAATAAAATAATATACTTGGCTCACTCATATTTATTATTGTAACCATAATTATTGCTCCATGTAGTGTCATTGTGATCACTGACTCCTCTACAATAGGAATGCCGCCCTACTTTCCTCTGCTGACGTCAATGTTACCCACCCTTCAAGACCTAACATATATTATTTATCCAGGTACCTTTCCCTTCTGCTCCTAGTCTATAGGGATTCTTCCCTCCTGTGAACTTCAAAACTAAATAGTAATAGTTCACATTACATGATCATCTACAATATTATAATTCTGCGCTTATACTCACTATTACTATCATTGGGTGGTCAATCCTGGACTTCCTTGCATTTGTATGGACAGTGGATGGAGGTAAGCACCTGAGAGCCAAGAATTTGGCCAGGCGCTTTATGTACTTTATCTTCACAATAACCCTATAAGGTGTAAATGATAAAACTGAGGTTTAAAGAGGTAAGATAACTCATCCAAGGTCATGCATAGCTAGTAAATGGAGATGTTACTAGTATTTGAACCTAGGTCTGCCTGACTCTTAAGTACAGACTCTTTCTGTTAGACCATACTATGGCCTTAGCGAATAATGACTAATAACTGTAAGTAAGATAGACTTCCTACATGCCAAGGCTGGTATGTAAGTGCTTCGTGTGCGTGATCTTATTTAATCTTCATGATAAGTTGATGAGACAGGTATTATTTCTATCATTTCCATTTTTCAGACAAGGAAATTGAGGCACCAAGAAGGAAGGTAATTTGCCCAAGGTCACCATACTACTCAGTAGTAGATTCAAATCCAGGTCCATCTAAATCTAATGTGCAATCTCTCACTCACTAATGTCTCTTTTTCCCCTTAGAACTTGGAAATAACTTAAGGCTAGAACTTTACTTTGTAACTTCACATACTCTACAGAGCAATGAGGGTTCAGGAAATGTTAGTTGATTTTTATGTTTACAGAGCTTTCACTTTCTAAAGACCTAAAAATCCAAGGAAAAGAAATAGGAATACTCGAAGCAGAGGTAAGGATGGAAACACCAGAGAAAAGGATTTGCATATAATATTATGAAGAGGTAATGAGAGCTACATATGCCTATCCTCAGCTCAAAGCTTGGTAGCATACAGAAGAGGATAGCTGGCCCCTGACAGTGCTACTTAGCTATACGGAGCAATGGGTTCTGAACATGTGGGGCCCAGAGATAGATAAGCTTGCTTTTGACATGATGACTCTGAAGGTAGTACTCACTTTTCTCCCCCAAAATTACATTTTAAATAAGTAAGACAGATATGGAGCAAAAAAATACCTTTTTATCAATCAATCATAAAAAATTCTCGAGACAAATGAAAGAGTGGGTGAAGGCCAAAAATATATTTGATATGATTTACTAAAGCCTCTTTACATTGCACTGCTGTTAACTTCAATCTCAAAAAAAACCTGAAACAACTAAACAATTCTCAGTCCCTTGGAGATGTATGCATTTCAGAATATAGAATATTTTTGTATTTTAGAAAGTTGATAGGACATGATATACTGCATATTACATGACATTCTCATGCAGTCTGGGGGGAAGCATCTCATGATCAAACAGTAATATTTCTATAACGAAACATACGAACATTCACTATAAGCATTAAATAACGACAAAAAAGTGTCTCAGGTCAGGTCAGATCAGCTTTTTTTTTTTTTTTGTCTTTTTGCCTTTTATGTAGAGCCGCACCCACGGCATATGGAGGTTCCCAGGCTAGGGGTCTAACAGGAGCAGTAGCTGCCGGCCTTCGCCACAGCCACAGCAATGCGGGATCCGAGCCACGTCTGCAACCTTCACCACAGCTCACGGCAACGCCGGATCCTTAACCCACTGAGCAAGGCCAGGGATCGAACCCGCAACCTCATGGTTCTTAGTTGGATTCGTTAACCATTGAGCCACGAAGGGAATTTCAGGTTAGATGAGCTTTTGCTTCCAAATGAATTCATAAAAAAGCTTAAGGTTTACAGAACTTTTTGAGTTTCAGCATTTTCAATAAGAAATTGAGGATTTACATTTTTTTCTAATGCTATGATTTTAATATATCTTACTCCATATAATTAAAATGATGTTTTCTTTACCTATATATTTTATTTTAAGATATAAGTGATGTCATATGATATTTGCCTTTCTCTTTCTGACTTACAGAGCACAGGGAACTATATCTAGTCACTTGATGTAGGATAATGTGAGAAAAAAGAATATATATGTGCGTGTGTGACTGGGTCACTTTGCTGTACAGTAGAAAATTGACAGAATACTGTAAACCAACTGTAATGGAAAAAATAAAAATAGTTTTTAAATTTTTTTGTTTTTTTAAAAAATAAATTTAATTATATACATTTCACCTTAATTAACAAATAAAAATGCAACACAACCTTATTATTTAAAAACTCACTGCATTAGTTTAGGTTACAAAGGACTTGGGTTTTAGGTTTAGCCTTCTAACACTCATTATTGAGATCAAAAGTTACATATTCTACCCAGTCCCTAATAAGAATATCCAAGGGGTAAAAGTAGGGGAGAGATTATCTGTTCAGTATCCTAGAGGTGATTTTATTCTTTGTATACAAAACATCACATATTGTGGCCAGTATATTCAAACTTGAATTATACAAATCAACTTATCCCATACTCACTCACTCACTGACACATTTGTTCATTTATGAAATAAAACACTATTCTAAATAGTGAGACATAAAGATGAGTAAGACATGGGGCCTGCCCTCAGAGGACCTTAAAATTTAGAAGGGAAGGCAGATATATAAATTGGTAATTTTATCACACTGAGCTAATCCAACAGAGGTAAGCAGAGGATGGTAGGAGACAAACAGGAAGAAGTCTGACCCAACCTGGGCAGAAGGTTTGGGGTAAGCTTTCTAGACATCTAATCTAAGGAGACATCTAAACGAGGTCTGCATTGAGTGGAGTGAGCCAAATAAGGAAGAGTGGACATGGGGAGATAGATAAGAGTATTTCAGTCGGTGAGTAGGTACACCATGTAAAAAGCTCAGAGTGGTGAGGCATCATGTTGTCTGCAAGCATCATGTAGACTAGTGTGGCCAGAAACACTAAGTAGGCCCAATGAAAATTTCTAGTGATATATATCTATACACTTGTGAGACTTCTTCCTCTAGGAATTCCCAGGAGCCTAGATCTAAGAGCAAAGAAGTGATGTAGATTCAATTTCAACAAAACAGAGGAGCTGGAAAGAATGGATTGCTGTGTCACACAGTAGGATCCAGGGTAAGGAAATCAGATGATGTTAAAATGACAGAAGATCAGTGAAAAAGAGAAAATTAATAAGTCCAGAGGGCTCAACGAAACGAGTAGCAAGAGTAAAGAAAGGAAAAACCTAGAGAACAGGCACCTATGGTCAAAAAGTAGGATTTTGAAGTTTAAGACTACAGAGACCCATAGGCTCAATTTTTTTACAAATGACAAGGTTCAGGATATTGGCATAAATGTGGGTGGCCAATGCAGAGTGTAGATGAGATCCCTCAGTACATCATGGAACTGAGGCTATGGGCAGAGACGGCTCATAACACAGACAGTGAGGCCATCCAGAAAGATGCTCAGATGGAGAACACAACACCTAGAGCCTAGCAAGTGCCTAGACCAAGTAGGAGCTCAACAAATTTTGTAGAAAGAATGAATGAATAAAGGAGAGCAAAGGTGAATAAAGGAGAATGAACTGGAGAATTTAGTGCAGTTCCAAATGGGCTGCACACCAGATTCATTTGGGGTGGTTTAAAAATACAAATTTCAGCACCAAATCTCAGACTTACTACATCAGAATCTCTTGGATAAATCTGTATTCTTAAATATTCCCAAGGTTACTTCCATAGAAGCCATCTACAGACAATACATGTAAAGCCATTTTTTAAACAATGTTTGAGAAACACTGGTCTAGTGGGTTGATTTTTCCATGTTTCCTAATAAACTCTAATTCATTAGTATAAATATAAATTTGTTAAGACAATTGAAGAACAGAACATCAATTTTATAGCTAGGAAAACTTACAAGTTTAACTTATCATCTGCAACAGCACAACAGCCATTATAAAATCCACAGAAATGATGAAGTCAATTATTCCAATCATTATTCACTGAGTTGCTTACCACAGAGTCTAGAGATCAGTAGTTCTCAAACCTTAGTGTACATGAGAATCACTTGTTGGGCTTGTTAAAACACAAATTGCTGGACTTTAAACACAGAGTTTTTGATTCAGTAGGTCTAGGGTGGGGCCTGAAAACATGCATCTCTTACATGCTCCCAAGGGAAGATGATAATACCTGTACAGAAACCCCATTTTGGTATTCACAGTTCTAGACTCAAAGAAGTATGAAGTTTGGTCCCTTGTCCTCACAGAAGTTACAGTTTACAGAGAAAGAAAACTAGTAACAGGAAACAAAGGAAAATTACATGTTTGATTATGTGGCTAAGAATACAACTGCAGAAAGAGGTTTCAAGAAAAGAGAAAACACTGGGATCATGCAGAACACCTCATGGAAGTTGGGGTAGCTGCAATATGAACATAAGAAAGAATTCAAACAAGTGAAGAGGATGAACAGAGTCCCAAGATCTAGGAGCAACATGCACAAAAGAAAAAAGGATAAAGAACAAAACCTGGGGGGGAGTTCCTGTTGTGGCTCAGTGGAAATGAATCCGACTAGGAACCAGGAGGTTGAGGGTTCCAATACCTGGCCTCTCTCAGTGGGTTAAGGATCCGGCGTTGCCGTGAGCTGTGGTGTAGGTTGCAGATGCAGCTCAGATCCCGCGTTGCTGTGGCTGTGGCATAAGCCGGGCAGCTGTAGCTCCGATTAGACCCCTGGCCTGGGAACCTACACATGCCATGGGTGTGGCCCTAAAAAATGACAAAAGGCAAAAAAAAAAAGACTAAAGCATGGGGTATGCCAAGAAAAGTAAAGACAGCTCCCTGGCTGAAGCAAAAGATACATGGAGTACTATAAGAAATATTATTGGAGTTACAGAATGAGCCCAATACAGATAACTTTGAAAGTCACAGCCCTCTTTGAGTGGACTTAAGGCAGTAAGATGTTACCATTTTAATCTAATTTTCTTCTTATTTCCTATAGTAGAAAGTGCAAGAACTCCGAAGACAGACTGGAATCCTTGCTCTATCACTATGTAACCTTGAGCAAGAGGCCAAACCTCCCCACACCTCTCTGTCCTGAAAGTCACACAAGACAATGTATGCGAAAACTTTACATAAACTGAAAAGGCCAAACATGCTGTTTTTATTTGTACCTTTTTTACGGAGCGTGACTTTCAATCTTGGAGACTTGTATATATCTTATTTTAGATTGTGTGTCCCTTGAGATCACAGAGCATGATCTGATTCACCTTTTTGCCCTTCACAACACCCAACAGAAGGCCTGGAATCCAGATATTCTTGAATCCATTAGAAGTTCTTGAATGACATAATGAAATAATGCTATTTTAGGAAGATAAATCTGGCAGTATATTACAGGATGGATTAGAAGGAGAGTAGATTAGGAGTCCAAGTATATGCCCAAATTAGCCTGGCAAACATCCTTACTCACTCCCTCCTTTCTAACGGCACAGCTAACTGTTAGGAAACTTCTCCAGGACCTAATTCTTAGCCATCTTCCAAAACCCACTTGCAGCCTCATTCCAGCTATTGTCTCTCTTGTATGAATTCTTTAGATTGGATATATCATCCTAATGCTCTCCTCAGTTCCCAATGCTGCCTTTGCATTTGGATGCTAGTTAGCCTTGTGTTATGGACTGAATCTTTGTGTGTCCCTAAAATTCATGTTTAAGCCCTAACTCCCAGTGTGGCTGTATTTGAAGACAGGACCTCTAAGGAGTAATTAAGGTTAAATGAGGTCATAAGGGTGGGGCCTTGACCAGTAAAATTAATGTCACTGTAAAAACTGATTTTTTAGCTTTTTTTAAACCAAAAACCAGAGATCCTGCTTTTTCTCTATCTTCCCCCTCTCACATGCATCATGGAAAGGCCACGTGAGCACACAGAGAGAACATCACCATCTGCAAGCCGGGAAGTGAGCACTTGCCGGGAAGCGAGCACTCACCAGAAATCAAATCAGCTGGCATCTTGACCATGGATTTTAACCTGCAAAACTATGAGAAAATAAATGTCTATTGTTTAAGCCAACTGAGCCATGGTATTTTGTTATGACAGCCCTAGAAGACCAATTCATCTTGGTTCCCTTTTGCTCCCCTCCTGAAATCACTTGCTGAGGATAGCAGCTGACAACATACAAGGCCTGGACTAAGCTGTGACTATAAAATATGAGAAGAGGTAAATCTCAGATTATTCCAAAGGAAATAAAAAAAATGACAAAGAGACTAAAAGAAAAGAATTACACATTAAGGATAAAGGACAGTACAAGAAATGATTCCAAGGTTTCTAGCCTAAGAGACTAAAAGAATCACTGACAGAAATGCAAAGGTGTCAAGGAGAGATGATTTGTGGAAAAAAGAAGTTCAGTTTTGTACATGTTGCATTAAATGTATTTTGCACTAACAGGACATCTAACTCATGAGGGTAGTTGGAAATATAAAAGAAGTAGAGGTGAGGATTTTAGGATATAAATTTAAGATTCATTTTATCAAGAGAAACCCAGAATATTATCTTCAGAAAGGACTTTAGATATTATCAAACTCACTTCTCTAATTTTATGAGAAAATCAACACCAAAGGAAGTTAAGTATACTATAAAACTGGTAGTAAAGGCAGAACTAGAACAGATCATTTTTTGTCCACGCCCACAGCACAGGGATGTTCCTGGGACCAGGGATCAAACCTGAGCCATAACAATACCTCAAGCCACAGCAGTGACAGCACTAAGTCCTCAACTGCCAGACTACGAGGGAACTGCCAGAACACAGACCTTTTAAAATACTCTTTCTGCTACATGTTTGTAATATTCTCTGATAGATAATAAGAATAAGGCCCTGGGAGACAACCACAGTTGGGAAAACAAAGAACAGCAAACAGCTGGATCAGAATGGTCAGGGGAACAATGAAATCCAAGGAAGGAAAGTTTTGGGCAGGGAGCAGTCAACAGTGTACTATGTGACCAAAAAAGGTCAAGTTGGATGGGAACTCAGAAAAGGCCACTGCATTTTGCAATGAGGTTATTAGTTATTTGGCAACAAGCTGTTATTTTTAATAGTACCTAATATTCCAGAATTCTCTAAAATGCTGCCCTTGGAGTCCCTGCAATAGAAACACCTCAGACATATAATCCACATATAATGAGGTTCTCTTATTACTTCAATAACTAAATTACCTTGAACAGGGTCCAAGAACAACTGACTTTATGTAAATTTCAAATCTATAATGCCTCATGTTAGAGCAGGTTTCCAGTTTGCTCATATTCTCATCTGATCATATTTTCTCAAAATTCTTAGAGCCCAGTCATACTTTGAAAGTTTATAGACTTTATTTCTTTTCTCTGAATTCATATGTACATAATCCTAGGAACCACAGCCCTTTCAGCAGTTGGCTAATTACTGCATAAACCTTCTCAAAATAACATTACTAATTATATTGTACAGTATAATGAGACACACAAACATGGGAATTTGAAAATGTAAATGCCTACTTTTAAAATTCAATGGGTAATGATTTTTAGGCAATTTTTGACACATGTATTCCCAGTTTTTTACCTCCCATTCTAAGAAAACAAGTGGTATTAAGACTATCTACATAATGAAAATCACATTATAATACAGAGAATCACTCAGCAGGATTTGTCTAAATGTAGAAATTTTCAGTAACAGCCATCTGGCAAGTAGCAATATTGAAAGTGTATGGGGGATGTGCTATTTACATCATCTGTGTATCAGATGATCTACAATCTTAAAAAAAAAAACATGGCATTTTATTAGTTGAAAGAAAACAAAATCTTGCCATTTTCAGACTGAGTTCTGAATTTAATTCAAAGTTACAAATTCAATCTGATAGAAAGAAAAAGAACATGAAAATGCACTTCATCTGAGTTTAATAGGCATGGTATTACAATTTTTGAATTTTCCACCTTACCAAAGCTCAAGTACCATATCACTATATAATACACAGATGTTTAACTGACATATGCATACAAATTAAACTTTATATAAAAACAGATAAAGATTAGAAGCTGAATTTTGCATCTGAAGATACCGTTATTGGCACTCTACTACGTACCAGGAATAATTCAGCCATCCTCTTCTCCTCTCTCCCCTTAGAGCCCCCTCCCCTACTTCCTTTTGTGCCAGTTCACCTGATATTTTCCTTCCTTCATCTTTATGTAAGTCTTAAGCCTACTAGAGACACTTAAACCTAATGAGGCTTCTGATGAGAATAAAAATAGATTTTACATAACCTTGAAGACATAATGAATTTCGAAATGCATCTTACATGCAAGTTTAATAAGGCTGTTAGTAGCAAATTCTTAGAAAGCTTTTCACTAATGCTCTCTTCTCCCATTTGTATATGTGAACCAGTTCAAGCTGGCTTGAGTTCTCTGTGTACCTAGTTCATATCACACCTGAATTCAAGTCAAGCAGAAATAAACTACAGATTCAGTTATTAATTATTAAAGGGGCAAAGTTCAGCCACTTCTGCTTAGAAAGGACAAGCATTTAAAGAGTCTATAGTAAAAAGACTCCATCTGGATGTAAGGAATTCTGTGGGAGGGTCCCGTCTGCACCTAATCCAAATCTTGTCCCCCTTTCAAAACTTAACTCAAAGCGCACCTCCACCATGGAGCCACCTTGCCATCTCCCATTCAACCTGATCCCCAAAACTTCAGAACTTTTATAAGTTATTGCCACCATTCATTTTAGCACTTAATTATATTTCACCTATTATTGTTACTTAATATGGCATGCTTGAGGTTTATTTTATGGTAGATTTAATCTCCTTAAAACTAGTATATCTCTTAGACATTTCTGTATCCTCCGCAACATCTAGCACAACAAACAGTGACTGAGTATGGTAAATTGCAGAAAGCATGAATTAGGCACTAAAAGAATGAAATGCATTTGTCTCTGGAAAGTGATTAACCTCTTCATCTAAACTACTTTTATTTCTCCCTCCAACTCACATTGCTTCTCATTTTGCAATGAGAAGCAATCCATTATCCCTTCCAACTCTTGCCAGTTGTTAGCTCCTTAGGTGACCTGTAACTAACAAAAAGGCATTGTCCAAACTGCAGGAGATGAGGAATGTCAAAACATCATGTGCTTTGGCCTATGACTAAAAGCCAAAAAAGGAAAGCTACACATCCTTTTCCTGAAGGAATGTACATTTAATATACAGGAAAGGAGCCAGCAGGAGGAGGAGCTTAAAAGTATCTTCCAATGCCTCAAGGGTTCTTCCAACAAAGAGGACCAGATCATATTACTGCAGATCTGCATTTGGCTTTGGGCCCCTCTGATTTAGACAAACAACTGTGTTTGGCTTCTTTCTTTTCTTTTTCTCCACCACTGCACATTGATTTTATTGCTTCATCCATTTTCCTTTTACAGGATCATTTATTTTACCTACCGTAATTTTTTATCTATTTCTTTATTCTTTGAGATGGAGAAAAGAAAGTGAGTTGAGGGAATAGCTCTAGAGATACCTTGCCCCCAAAAGGGGGAGTTTAGCAGGCCTTGGCCTCCATTTAAACTCCTTGTTTGGTATCAAGGATAGGATCTTCGTTCTAACACAGTTATTCCCCTTGCCTCTAAAATCAGCTTACCAGGAAAACATGACAGTGCCCCATCCACCATCAACCATCCACTGTTCCTGGAAATTCAGCTTAAGCAAAAAGCTGAAACTGGCACCTGCTCTGAGTCTGCAACAAACAGCTCAGGATGACTTACAGTGGTAAGGAACATACCACTCTTACACAAAACGGCAAAATAAGTAAATGAATAAATATGCAAATAAAACACGGTAAACCAAAATTTATGGTGTTCTATATATAAATATAAATATATATATATATTATTCACATTGCTCAAATCTCTCAAGCAGTTTGTATTACATAGAACAAGAAAATATATTCTTATCAAGGGATAATATTCTGGAATTCATCTTAAGAGAAAAATTCAGTGTGCCTGAACATTCCCATGAAACTCCTTGGCAAAAGCGCAATAGAGGGGCCATAATGAAATTATTATATCAGACCTATTATACTAGACACTCTAAATTGCACGGCATAATCCTAGTCACCTATTTATAGCACATAATATTTCATTTTTATTTATGGGTTATCTTCTATATGAAATTAAGCTTTGGAGAGAAGGAGGAAAGGTAAAAAATGCCACTCCTATTCCCACTTACCTGGTAAAAGAAAGAAAAGAAGGAGGCTTAGGAATAGAAACTACTCACTCATTATAGGAAAGTAAGTGAAAACTGAAAAAAGAAGAGACATTCATATACAAACTGGAAGAGCTGAAAGGCTGTTACCCAACTGAGGCTTCAAAATAGTCTGAGAAAGTGATGTAAGCAATGACAAAGTCTAAATCACTATAAGGACTGCTTTCCAGGCCAGCCAGTTCCATCCACTGTATTACTTCAGTCGTTCAACTATTCATTTATTCAACAAAAATATATTAAGCATTTACTGTATGTGAGGCACCTTGTATGAACTGAAAATACAATGATGAATATGACAAATTCATCAGACTCAAGGAAAAGGTACAGAAAAGAAAAAAGACTTAATGAGGAGTTCCCTGGTGGCCCAGCAGTTAAGGATTTGGCATTGTCGTGGCTGTGGCATGGGATGGATCCCTGACCCGGGAACTTCTGCATGCTACAAGTGCAGCCAAAAAAAAAAAAGGACTTAATTATCTTTATGGAAAATAAGGTAACATGTATATAGTCTAAATCTTACAGTGAAATCTAAATATTTTCTTGGTAACTCAGACACTACTTTCTTATTGACACGAATAAAAACACTGAAGGTGCTTTACCTTCAACAGGCACCTTTTCTTTACCAGAGAGTATAAGGAGGTACTTGCTCTCAGAG
The DNA here is from genome assembly GCA_004024745.2 of Catagonus wagneri. NCBI lineage: Eukaryota > Metazoa > Chordata > Mammalia > Artiodactyla > Tayassuidae > Catagonus > Catagonus wagneri. The sequence goes on from PVHT021183598.1 coordinate 1,159,118, forward strand.
TTGTGCAAGTGCCAGCCTTAGACTTGCACAGATATGAAAGTGAGTGGCTCACTCACCCTACCCTAGTCCTAGTCCTGATCCCTACTTCCACACCCACTCTGCCCCAGTAGGTGGGGGCTCTATTAAAAAAAAAAAAAAAAAAACTTGGAGTTCTCGTCGTGGCTCAGCAGAAATGAATCTAACTAGCATCCATGAGGACACAGGTTCAATCCCTGGCCTCACTCAGTAGTTTGGGGATCTGGCGTTGCCATGAGCTGTGGTGTAGGTCACTGATGCAACTCGGATCTGGCATTGCTGTGGCTGTGGCAGAGGCCAGCGGCTGCAGCTCTGATTAGACCCCTGGCCTGGGAACCTCCATATGCTGAGGGTGTGGCCCTAAAAAGACAAAAAAATAAAAATAAAAAACCCTAGGAGTTACCACTGTGGCACAGCAGATTACGGATCTTGAGGAGTCTCTGAAAGGGCTCAGATTCATTCCCCAGCACAGCAAAGTGGGTTAAGGATCTGGTGTTGCCACAACTCTGGTGTAGGTCACAGCTGTGGCTCAGATTCGATCCCTGCCCCCAGGAACTTACATATGCCACAAGTGTGGTTTCCCCCCACCAAAAATAAATAAATAAATAACTTACAAGCATCATGCCAACAGCCCACTAGGACTTTGCATAAGATGCTAATAAGAAATCTGATACAAATTGGCCTGAAGACAGACCAATAATAGATGACAATCTACTAGATGGAGACTAACACTTCTGAGAATGCTTCTGATTTGTGGTTAATAACCACCTCTACTCCACACACCCTCAGCCTGTCAATTTATTTCTTCCTTCCATTTGGGGTTTTGTTTGATGAGGGAATGTACAGACTATGCAAAAGGATACCTTAAATTTACAGAAAAGTAAAATAACATGCATTGAAGAAATATTATATATAGTAACTCTACTTTTAGGTTTTTCGCAAGCTACCTTCTTTCAAACAAAAGGGACCCAAACATAATCCCTGCATTTTTAGAGCTATGAATAAATGTATCTATACAGAAAAATTCAAGTATCAGCAATCAGCAAATAAAAGTTTATGTTTGCCTACCTCCTCCGGCAAAGAGAGAAGCAATAAATGGGCAGCCATCCCAGGATGAGCATGCTGATCACACCAAACCCAAACATCCGGAACATCTGCGTAGGCTCTGGTGGTTTAATTATATCCTGTTACTTTTATGGCTTAAGCAAGAGAAGCAAATCTGAGCTCTTTCATAGTTTTTCTAAAAAACTATCAGATAATAAAGTAAAATAGGAGATATTCTTACATGACAGGTAAATATCTTTGGTACTCCATAAGTAGCAGTTTATTAAATGTTCTTGAAATGCAGCTAAAGGTTACAGTTAAGTATGTTCCCCCCAATGAAAGCCTTAACGAAGTGATCTACTGTTTTTGTTAACAGATTATGACCCATACTAAATACATTTCTTCCTATGGCCTAACCGTATTTTTCCTTGGCCATATGTTATACATACTAGAATACTCAGGAAGTGAATTAATCTATGAATAATTAAATTGATAAAGGAATGGCCTCTTAAATGTTTACTTCCAAATTATAAAACATTACGTTAAATGAGAAATCAAGAATTTGCAGATTAATAAGTATATTTTATTCTTATGTAAATTCATAAATGCATTCTAATATGATTGGGGAATTGTAAGTCATGGCTCAATTTCTCCCTCTACAAGAACCAAATATCTCTTCACACATAATATAAAGACTAAACTGACGAATGAATTATAAACACCATGTGACAGTGTTCAAATTGTAATACTATATTCATGGTCAGGTTTCACTTTCCATTATTAATACTAGATGTTCAACAAAGAGCTGTAAATTCAATAGGGACGATATTACCTAAGACACTGTTTTTGCATGCATCCTTTTGTAGCATTTGCTAGTGTTTAATCATATCATATACGTCCATCAAGGGACCAACTGGGAATATGTCCCCACTATCCAAATGAAGGAGCAAAAACAGATGGTCTAGTGCTCAAAACATTGTAAAGAAAAAACAAATCTTAGGAGAAGAACCTAACTCAAAAACAAAAGAATAAAGAGAGAAACTAATAAACAGACTTTAACAAGAAACATTCAAGTCTACTGTTACATACTGAGATGTTGAAAAAAGATAAATGATAAGAATTCTACTCAGGAAGAGAAGGTGGGAAGAGAAAAGTAAGCTAAGGTATGCCTGATAGGTATCTTCTCCCAGGCATTGAGGGTTACATTTCATAAAGCTTGGAGTCTATGTGACGAGATAGTGACCAAAGCAAAAGAAAAGATGAAACTAATTTCAAACTGCCATAATCACATCTAAGGGCTAAGCAGAAAAGGCTCATGAACAAAAGCCTAACCACCTCAGGACTTTCTACAGATAGTATTGCTCTAGGGCTGGGAGCCTCCTTTAAGTGTTTGGACCTCAGGTTTGGACCTGAGAGATCCAAATTTAAACTGAGGCTGTTGTGACCTGTTTATTCAATTTTTAAAAATACGAATATAATAAATGTAAGAGGATGAGCTTACTATCTTTTAGTGGGACAAAACAGCTGAAGTTGCTGGTCTTGAGTGACAAATAACAGCACTTGTAGCCCAAACACTCACTCTTGTTAAAATCTTGCAGCAGATCACAAGGCTTCACCACCTGATTCTCCTTCAGAATGCACGCTTTTAGAAAAAAAAACGCAATAAAGAGAATTTGGCATGGTTAATAAGCACTTTCCCTAATTAAACAATACCTGCAATACAAAAAGAAAAGAAAAACACTTAAACTGGTACATTTAAAGAAAAGACTGAACGATTTATAAATAGTAATGAATGCTGAAAAAATGAGTTAAACTAAAAATTACCACGAAGTTATTTAACATCACACTTTCAATTCTAGATGAACTGCAGAAAAATAAAAATTGTTAAAAGATCATTGATAAGGTATTTTCAAAGTGACTATAAGCATAAGCTGAGCAAGAGTGATGCAAATGTCACACAGAAGGGGATAAACAACAAGAACAGGCCAAATGTCCTTAAAAATAACACCTTGTTAAAATAATACCACAGACATGCTCTCACTCAATTTTACTAAGCTACAGATAAATTATATCAATAAGAATGAATGCAAGCAAAATTTGAATAGTTTACTGCTAGGAAGTAAGGTAAGTGATACTACCGGTATTGACCTACTTTCTGTGGACACATCATATTGGCACTACGATGTGTTTTCAGAGTCTTCCTTCTGGCCTTAAATTATGAATCTATAATTTTTGAATAGGCAATGATTTATAGTACAAACACCAAGATTCATGCAACTTCAATAAATTCATATACATCTGAATCTATAAGATTTACAAGCTCAAATTGCTGACTTATATGAGAAACAAATGACAACTAAAAAAGGTATCACAGAGTTTCCATCATGGCTCAGTGGTTAACGAATCTGACTAGGAACCATGAGGTTGCAGGTTCAATCCCTGGCCTTGCTCAGTGGGTTAAGGTTCCGGCATTGCCGTGAGCTGTGGTGTAGGTCGCAGACGCGGCTCGGATCCTGCGTTGCTGTGGTGTAGGCTGGCAGCTACAGCTCCTGTTAGACCCTTAGCCTGGGAACCTCCACAGGCTGCGGGTGCGGCCCTAGATAAGGTAAAAAGACTAAAAAAAAAATAATAATAATAAAGTAGGTATCAGTATTTTATTCAAAAAGAATACCTCTCTAATATGGCTTTAAAGTCACTATAGATTCAGTTCAATCTCTAATACCATCAACAACTACAGACTTACAAAAGTAATAAATGATGTTTTATGATCACTCTAAAGCACTTCAAAATCAGCAAATAACAATATAATGGTCATTAGCATATTTTTACCTCTTGGTATATTTTATCATATTCTTCTTCTTTAAAAACTAGCAATTCCTGAAGCCCAAGTAAAAATAATAATAGCTACCATTCATTAGCCACATATTTGGGCCTGGTACCCTGCTTTAGACATACTATTCCTAATCTGCACAACAAACTATCAAAATTAGTTTCACAACTTCCATTTTTACTTTTTATTTTTATTTCAACCTCCATCTTTAAAATAAAGAAATAAAGGATCAAAGTAACTTGAGCAAGGTCACAAATGTAATGCATTACCAGTTGGCCTTGATATTCATTTCCCAAATATTTCAGACATATGAGAGCTTAGCCTACTTTGTTGTTATACTTTAAGCAATCTGTTCTTCAATTCTGCCAGGCCCAGAGTGACTCTCCTCCCCAGGCTGGACTGCATTTGGAATACCATGCTCAGTCTTGGATATCACACACTCAGAAAAAGGTGACAGCTGTCAGGGCCTGGTCAGAGATTGGAAGGACTTCCTATGTGCTGAGTTCCTCCCTATTGGTATTGTTCAAAGACCACTTTCCAGGAATGAAAATCACACAAGAAAAGATTTTAAATCATAGAAGAGACTTGACTAGATGATCTCTAAGGTCCCTTCTAATGTTGGGCTTCTGTTATCTTACTTAAATTCCCATATGATGGACTTTATACCAGATATTAAAATTAACTTTCAGACTCAAATTACCAAGAGACACTTGTAATTTTGAAGAATAAAAAGTGTAGAGCAATTTTTATCAAGTTTAAGCGTATATAAATGATATATAATTTTGTCCCAAGGGAGAAGGATTATGTGACCTCTCAAGCTTCTCTGGCAGTCTGTCTCAAGGTTATCATTTTAATCTGTAAGAGATGACTCTATTTCTAACAACAGCCCAATAACAAGATGACAGTTATTTCTGTTAGTGCTTAAGTAGAAAGAGTATTCATTTTCAATTATACAGGGGAGGAAATAAATTGGTTAAGAGTACTTCACATTTTATGAACTTGTAGTTATTCTTCTCAAAGAACATAGTATATACTTTTTAAATATTTAATCACTGTTTCGAAAGATTTGAATTAACCCACGTGAGATGTCTCTTAAAATGGAATAGTATGATTTTTTTGAGGAAAAACGTCATCTCATAAATTGATTTTGACTCAATTTACTGCACCAGGTTGGAGGAGTATTTCAGAAATACAGATATCTTATCTAATCTATTTTAAAGGTGGCTTCAGTGTTTGTATAATGTAGTTATTATAGGTAACTATGGGAAGTTTACATCTGCTATATTCTTAAGCTCTAAAGCGTAAATCATCATTTGTTGTTTATGACCAACTCCAGCACTCACTAGGCCATTATTGTAGCTTCACAACATACCACCTTACCAAGTTTCTCTTTCTCCATTCAATTTGACCATGCAAATATTTTTAGATAAATTATTTAAGGAGTTAGCTTATTTTACTATTCTCATTGGTAGTAGGTATTATAATGCTTGTTTTGTACATGATGAAACCGCTAGAGAAAAACATGAAGAGTTTTATGCAAGGTCACATAAGAATTCAGTGGCAGAGTCGAATTAAACAGTGGCCATAATTTTGTGTGTGTGTGTATGTGTGTGTATATAAATTAACAAAAAATAATTCCACATGATTTTTAATAAAAGCTTCATCTTTGTAATTCACATATGTCAATTTATTTGAACCTTCTCCTTGAAAGGGCACCACATGCTACACAAAATGAAATATGGTTATTTGTGGTTAATAATCTCATGGGCCATCATGTACTTGATAAACACATTGTATACAGAATCACAAAAAGACAAAGATTATGTAACTTGAAACCTGAACTTTTTATCATTAAAGCAGATGGGAAAACATCTGGTATATCCCATAACATTAGTACCCTGATTAATGCCACAGAAGACATTGATTTCATAATACTGGGTCAGTGACTAAATTTCAAGCAATGCTATTAAGGTAAATTTTGAAAGGTTTAGAGATTTATGAAGGAAAAGTATTCTACATAACAGACACAGAATGCCTTAAAATACTACCTCAGTTCATCCTCACAATTCTTTCTGGTAAAAATTTTCCTTTTAAAGATGAGGAAAAACATTGAGGTTAAGAGGTTATCTTGTCTAAGGCAAAGGGAAGAGTCAGCATTAAAACTCAGGTTTGTCTCATCCCAATGCCAACAGACCACACTGCCTCCAAAACATTTAACTACTATTTTCAAAACAAGGACGTTGGGAGAAATAAAATCAAACAGGAACTTACTTGTTGGAAAGAAAAAATTTAACAGAGCTCCCCAGGCTGAATTTTTTTCCAGAGATTGTCCATTAGCATTTTCATTGCTCCACAGAGTATTCTCGCTTGGAGACACAGAATTCACAAACCCTTAAGAAAAGTAAAATTATTAATCCATATATATATATATATATATATATATATATATATATATATCACTTTCTATGATTCTTTAAAAGTAATTACCTTTGCTTAAATTAAATATTGAAAGTCTAAGAGCTAACAGGTACTGTACCTAAAATTCATAACAGCTTAGGTACAATTAATAATCAGAACATGTTTCTGCTGTTAAGCTGAAAAACTGAGTATCAAGTTAAAAATTAATTAAAAAATAAAGTTTAAAATGCTTAAGCTGGGAGTTCCCGTCGTGGCGCAGTGGTTAACGAATCCGACTAGGAACCATGAGGTTGCGGGTTCGATCCCTGGCCTTGCTCAGTGGGTTAAGGATCCGGGGTTGCCGTGAGCTGTGGTGTAGGTTGCAGACGCGGCTCGGATCCTGCGTTGCTGCGGCTGCGGCGCAGGCCAGTGGCTACAGCTCCGATTAGACCCCTAGCCTGGGAACCTCCACATGCCGCGTGTGCGGCCCTAGAAAAGGCATAAACACACACACAAAAAATTTAAGGATGTATTCCTCTAGTCCTAGTTTACTTCAAATGTTCTGTTGTTATTTTGTTTTATTTTTAAGCAAGAATGGAAGTGGGGTTTTTACCAAATGCTTTTAATATTTACTGTCATGATCATATTTTCCTCTGCCTATTAATTGTTGAATAGTAATATATGTTTCAATATTAAGAGATTCTTAAATTCCTGAAATAAAGCCCACAACTGCTAATACTTTACATAGGATCTGTGGTTCAACATTCCTATGTCAAGTGTGTCTGCAGTTTTCTTTTCTTTTCTATCTCTGCAGGTTTTGGCATGAAGGTCATATCTGCTTCATAAAATAATGTGGAAAACAGCTCATCTTTTTTTTCTGTACAAAAAAGTTTAAATAGCATAGTAAATATTTTATCCATTAAAGGTTTGGAAAAACACATCCATAAAGAGTCTGAGTGTGCATGTTGTGGAGGGGGACAGTTCCTTAACAACTTTTTATTTTCTCATGCTCAAGAATCAGTTTTCATTTTCCTAGGAAATCATTTTCTTGTAAAATAATTATCAGGATGGAATCATAAGAATATTCACTTGGAATAACCCATTTTGTCCAGTTTGTTTTTTCCTAACTCATCAATAAATATGTATTTACTGCCTACCATATTCTAGGTTTGGGGGCTATATTAGTGAATGGATTAGATAAGATCCCTGCCTTCGTGGAGCTTACAAGATAGTGGAGAAAAAGATGACAAAGGAGTAAACTAATAAATAATTACAAATTACAATGAGTGCTATGCAGAAAGTGGACACCAATGTAGTATAAGGTAGGGGACCTACTTTAAATAGGGGCCTCTCTGAGATAATATTTCAGCTTAGAAAAAAATTAGAAGAAACTGGCCACACAAAGGGCTTGGAAGAGTGCTTCCAGAACAGGGGACAAGGAATGAGTTTAATATTATCAGCCATACTTTGCTAGATTAGAGGGCTCATTGCCCTACATCATATAGAAAAGGAGCTACAGTTGGAAGCAACCTTGACAGGACCTGTGTTTTGAACTGCCATTTGTTCACTCAGTGCTCCCCTTCCACAACTGACTGTCCTTATCAGCACACCATCTGAAGGAATTATTGGCTGGCAATAGCACACTGTGGCCTGAGTCCCCATACTAGGTTATCCTCCGTAGAGGCTACGTATGCTCTCTGGAGTCCCTCCAGGATGGAGACTGATCTCTAACTCAGAGTATCCTAGCCTCCAGACCCTGACAAACTGGGTTGGCTTTAGCGGAGGTGAAACACAGGTTGCCACAACTTCTCTTAGGAGTGTCTGGCCTGGCCTTCTATCTTTCAGAAATCCTCCAAATTTCTGGCATATCAATAAAGACAACACCCTTTCTGGTTCTCTAGGTTTTCAAACATTATAGATCTTTTGGGCACTTCAATGGGCACTAGAAAAGGAGGAGGTAATTACACCTTTACTCAGATAAGCGCCATCAGCGGCAGCCTGAACCAAAAGCCTCCAGCATGTTTAACTTGCTTTCTACCACTGGTTTCTTCCCTACTCTGAAAGCCAATTACTTATAAATTAACTTGAGCACTATTCCCAGAGTGCAGTGTGAGTACCATCAGTATTACATGAGTTGATTTTAGGTGGAACACATTTGAATATTTATGGATGTATTTAATATTTGCTACTTATGTATTTATTATAAAAGTAGAAATATATATATACGACTAGTACATCAAAACTACCATGACACAAAACAAGGTTGACATCAGACCATATGATAAACCTTTATAAAATCCCCTTTGACCCCTTTTATTCCTGGAAGCAACTGTCCCTTTCCTCTCCCCAAAATCTCCCATCAGCTAGTGCCCAGATCTTTTCTGATCATTCTATCACTCTACTAAGCTCTGCCTCTTTCCTCTTCCCCACTGTCTTTCATATGCAGAATAATTTCATCCTCTGTGCTTCCAATCTGCATCTGTGCACTCATTAACAAGCTCAGCAAATAAAAGATTAGGATCCAGCATCCCTAAATGGCAGCAAGAAATGGTAAAGAACCAACTAGGATTCCCTGTCACAAAGAATTTTTATTTTTTAATCTCCATGTTACCAAAAAAAGACTGAAAATCTGACCACATTTAAAAGAGAAAAGAGAGACTCAAAGCTGTAGCCTTCATGGGCATGTGACCTGTGCAATCTACAGAATGTGGCTGTTAGAAAGGTCTCACACTTATTAATTTTCTGCCTGGATGACCTGTCCATTGCTGTAAGTGTGGTGTTAACGTTGCCCACTATGATGGTGTTATTGTTGATTTCTCCTTTTAAGGTTGTTAGCAGTTGCCTTATATATTGTGATCCTATGTTGGGTGCATAGATATTTAAAATTGTTATATCTTCTCCTTGGATTGATCCTTTGATCATTATGTAGTGCCCTTCCTTGTCTCTTAAAATGTTCTTCATTTTAAAGTCTATTTTGTCTGATAGGAGTATTGCTACTCCGGCTTTCTTGGAAACACAGGCCCTGAATGAAGCATTAGATCAGATGGACTTCATAGACATTTATAGCACATTCCATCCAAAAGCAACAGAATGCACATTCTTCTCAAGTGTGCATGGAACATTCTCTAAGATTGACCACATCCTGGGTTACAAATCAAGCCTCAGTAACTTTAAGAAAATTGAAATCATTTCAAGCATCTTCTCTGACCACAATGCTATACGACTGGAAATCAACAACAAGAAAAAAATGGCCAAAAATACAAATACATGGAGACTAAACAACATGCTACTAAATAACCAATGGATCACTGAAGAAATCAAAGAGGAGATTAAAAAATACCTAGAAGCAAATGACAACAAAGACACGACACCCCAAAACCTCTGGGATGCAGCAAAAGCAGTTCTAAGAGGAAAGTTTATAGCAATACAAGCCTACCTCAGGAAACAAGGAAAAGCTCAAATAAACAATCTAACTTTACATCTAAAGCAGCTAGAGAGGGAATAACTGACAAGGCCTAACGTTAGTAGAAGAAAAGAAATCATAAAGATCAGAGCCGAAATCAACGAAATAGAAACAAAGAAAACCACAGAAAAGATCAATGAAACTAAAAGCTGGTTCTTTGAAAAGATCAACCAAATTGATAAACCCTTAGCCAGACTTATCAAGAAAAAAAGAGAGAGGACACAAATCAATAAAATTAGAAATGAAAAAGGAGAAGTAACAACAGACATCACAGAAATACAAAGCATCATAGGAGACTACTATATGCAACTATATGGCAATAAAATGGAAAACCTAGAAGAAATGGACACATTCTTAGAAAAGTACAATCTCCCAAGACTAAACCGAGATGAAATAGAAAATATGAATAGACCAATCCCAAGTTCTGAAATTGAAACTGTGATTAAGAAACTTCCAACAAACAAAAGTCCAGGACCAGATGGCTTCACCAGTGAATTCTATCAAACATTTAGAGAAGAGCTAACGCCTATCCTTCTGAAACTCTTCCAAAAAAGTGCAGAAGAGGGGACACTCCCAAACTCATTCTATGAGGCAACCATCACCCTGATACCAAAATCAGACAAAGATACCACAAAAAAAGAACATTACAGGCCAATCTCACTGATGAACATAGATGCAAAAATTCTCAACAAAATACTAGCCAACCGAATCCAACAATACATTCAAAGGATTGTACACCACGATCAAGTGGGATTTATCCCAGGGATGCAAGGATTCTTCAATATCCGCAAATCAATCAGTGTGATACACCACGTTAACAAACTGAAGAATAAAAACCATAT